>MU776810.1:72431-99701 GCA_026770625.1 Nicotiana glauca
TGAATATTGTTACTCCGTGTTATTAGAGGCTCTAGACTCATGACCCCAGGTCTTTGGGAGATGTTGGCTATGTCAGTGATTCATACTGTCTCTATCTAGATTATTGGTTAATAGACTTGTTAAACGGTAATTTAATGCTATAAATTGGAAATGGGTGGTGTGATTAAGTTGTGAGTGTTAATTTGTCGGGCTTGCCTAACAATTGTGTTGGGCGCCATCACGACCGGGATTGGGGTCGTGACATTAGGCTAAGATATGCTTATGAAGAAATGGTCCTGAGAGCATATTATGGATGTGTCAAGGTAAATTAAATGTACCATCCATTATGTTTTACTCATTCTTCTGGTTTCTTCAATAACTAATTATGTCTTTGATTATTGTGGTGAAAGCAATGGAGCATATGCAGTGAAGGTTGTTGACTTCCTCCTAATTAATACTTCGCTAGGTTAGCTTAATGACAAGCAAATGAAGTTACTCACAGAAATATTTGTAGTTGATATCTTCAGGGGAAGGATGGACCCTTCTTAGTTTTATAGTTGTAATTTAAATTGTATTGGTCATGGGGAAAATCATTTTCGGTGAACTTATAGTAATTTGTGATATTTGCATCTACCTCTATGTAATAAAACTACCTTTTTTCTTATTAACTGTTGATGCTGTAATTTTTTTTTCTTAGCACTTCCTTATTGTATTACAACAGGCAGCTACTTGGTTGCGTAATAGATAATGTGTCTAGTGATAAACTAGCTACTTGGTTGCATAGTAGATAATGTGTCTAGTACTAATAACTCCATCAAATATAATATTGCATCAGGCATAACCCAGAGGTTGTGTAACAGACACTGGATCCATCTATAAACTAGCTACTTGGTTGCGTAATAGACTCAATGTCACGTCTAATAACTTCAATAAATTTAACATTAAATCAATACATCAATAGATGATCCAAAATAATTTTCACAAAACAAACTACATTAATTAAACTATTCCTACCAACAATAAACCAATGTTCCTTCTCACTTCTATCATCCAAGCTACCACAAATCCGACAATGACGTACAAGAGCATAACCCACTTATTCAGCCTCATTTCATTCATCTTAACCATTCCTCCAACTGTACAATTTACAGGAATAAGCCCTCCATCCAATTCAATCCCTCTATCATCATTATCATCCTCATGAATATCTATTGCTAATATATTTTTAAGTTCAGCTGCCTTCATCTGCTGAACGATATTTTCACACTTAAGAGTGTCATTTTCACACTTCAAACTACTTATAAGGTCTGCAATCCTTGGATCTAGCAGATTATTGTCCCATTTCCAAAATTGACATCTTTTACCCTATTGAATGTGACGACCCAAACAGTCATCACCTATTTCCTCATTCATTCCGTGCTTTTGAGGCCTTAAAAAACTCACTTTTACTTGCCTCGATTGGTGTTCGCAGTCCGGACGCGTAGCCGGAAAGTTTTTATATTGAAATATGTGAAAAATTTGAAGAATTTTCATATTAATATAACTAAAATTGACTTTGGTCAACGTTGTGGGTAAACGGACCCGGATCCGGACCAGTGATGTGACGGTCCCGAAGGGTTCGTAGAAAAATATGGGACTCGGGCATGTGCCCGGAGTCGAAATCTGAGGTTTAGAACCCGAGTAAAAGATTTTTTCTGTTAAATTGTTTTTCTGAAATTATAATGGAAAATGGAAATGAAAATTTGATTAGAAGACTATGATATCAGGCTCGTATTTTGGTTCCGATGCTCGGTACAGGTCTTAAATATGTGTTAAGCGCTTTCTGTGAAGTTTGGTCGAAATCGGACGTCGTTTGACATGTTTCGGACCTAATTATCTAAAGTTAGAAGTTTGAAATGAAAATGATGATTTTGAGGCTTGATTCATTGATTTTGATGTTGTTTTTGCGATTTGATCACTCGAGTCAGTTCGTGGGAAGTTGTTGAGTTAGTGTGTGTGTTTGGTTGGGAGCCCCGAGGGCTCGGGTGTGTTTTTGGAGGTGTTCGGGGTGGTTTTGGACTTAAGAAGTTAGCAGATTTTCTGCAATTTTTGCATAGGGGTTTTCTTCATCGCGTTCACATCACTAGGTTCGCGTTTGCGTAGTTCTGTGCTTTTCCCCCCTTCGCATTCGCGTCTTGAACCTTGCGAACGCGTAATCCAAATTCAGGCCCCAATATTTTCCCTTTATCGCATTCGCGTTCTGGCCATCGCGATCGCGATGTTCTGTTGTGTCCTCTATCGCGTTTGCGTTCCTTAACACGCGTTCGCGTAGGACAATCTTGGACCCCCAGCATTTTCCTCTACGCGTTCGTGTTGTCCCTCACGCTAACGCGATTAATTGCCCAGTCTACCCTTCGTGAACGCGACCCTCTTCCCGCGAACGCGAAGGGCAATTTTGCCCAGTTATATTTTTAATTTCCAGAATAGTAGTCACCCGTTTTTCACAAAATTTCTCACGAGCTCTCTTCTCTCCCAAGCTTTAGCAAGCCATTAAAGCTCCCATTCTTCAAGGTCACTTGGGTAAGTAATTCTCTACTCATTTCCTTCACTTTTCCTTAATTAATTAGCAAGTTTCTAAATCTAAATCATGAAATCAAAGTAGAAATTAAGGGTTTTGGGTAGAGTTAGGGTTTTGAGAATTTTGAGTGATTCAACCTCAATTTGGGGTCGAATCTTGAAATAAATTATATATTTGGACTCGTGGGGTTATGGGTGACTAGGTTTTGGTCAGAGCCTTGTGTTTGGACCATGTGGGCCCGGTGTCGAATTTTGGTATTTTTGGAAGAATGCTAGAAAACTCATTTCTAGGCTATGGGATTATGTTGTTGAGCCCTAATTGATATTATTGCATTAATTATGCCTAAATACCATTGTTTCGGAGTCGGATTATAGAGGAAAGGCGGTATTGGAGAGTTGATTGCTATTCTTTGGACCAAGGTAAGTGTTTGATCTAACTTTGGCTTGAGGGAATAGGATTAGAGTGTTATTAATTGCTAATGGCTAAATGATCGAGTACGGTGTATAGGCATGGTGACGAGTATCTATACACCGGTGTCTAGCATCACCATGGGTCCTTGTTTGTACTTATTCTGATATATTTGGGACTCTTCCATGCTAATTGAGGAATTCTACATAATGTGACGAGTATGAGGATTAGATATGAATTGTAAATTCTTCGGAGTGTTGGTTCGAACGATAAAAATACTATTGAGCAGGAAATGAAAGAAATGGAAAGAGATATGATTAATCCCTTGCCGGGATGGTTTAAGTATATTGATTATCTCCCTTGCCGGGATGTGAAAGATGTTATTGTTGCTCCCTTGCGGGGATTTAGCTGTTTATCTGTGTTTTATTTTGTGTATTATATATTGTGAAATGGGATCGTGTGGCACGTCGACCACTTATGAATTATGAAATGGGATCGTGTGGCACGCTGTCCACTTATGAATTTTGGAATAGGATCGTGTGGCGCGCCGACCACTTATATGAGTCATAGTATCGATGTAGTTTCGTTGTTATATCCGTTGCTCTGTTTTCACTGTATATTCCCTCGAGCATGCCCCTTCCCAGTCTTATTTGATGTTTTTTGTTGTTATTTCCGTTGCCTTTGTATAAATATATCTGCATAGGTTATTTTGGTAGGTCCTTTCTAGCCTCGTCACTACTTCGCCGGGTTTAGGCCAGGCACTTACCAACACATGGGGTAGGTTGTGCTGATGCTTCACTTTGTGCATCTTTTTGCACAGATCCAGGAGCAACTTTTGGACAGTAGCAGTAGGATTGCCCGGGAGCTGTTTTCAGTCTAGGGACTCACGAGGTAGCCTAGCTGGCGTTCGCAGGCCGGAGTCCCTTCTATGTTTTAGTTTGTTTTCTTATTTCGAGACAAACAGTAAGTAATATCATTTCAGACTTGTGTTTAGTACTCTATAGCAGTCCGTGAGCTAGTGACACCAGACTCTAGGTAGAAATGTATTTCAACTTCCGCAAATTTTATTTCAGTTATATAAGCTTAAAGTCTTCCGCTTATTTAAAATGCTTCCATTTATTTATATTGTTAAAATGTCATCAGTGAAAGGTTTTGGATATTTGGCTTGCCTAGCTCCGACAGTAGGCGCCATCACGACTCCCGATGGTGGGAAATCCGAGTCGTCATATTGAATCAAATAGGAAAAATAATTTATTTGTAAAATTAAATTCCTAAAATTAAAAGAGGTGAATCTGTGAAATTTATCTTGCCTTAGTCTTGGAACATTTTGGGCATTAACGACCATCATTCACCGGAGTTGTAGCTGTAAATATATTGGCAACCATGTTGCAGTGACAATTCTTTCTCGACCCAAAGGATGCACTAGACCCTTGACTCGTTTGCCTACAACTGTTTGAGTAATGTTTTTGGAAAGTAAAAATTTGGGTTGAAATGTTATTAATTTTGTTTTGAGATGGCATGTAAAATGGGTAATTTAAAATGGGTCAAATGAGTTAATTTGAATGGGTCAAAAGAATATGGTTGAAATGTTATCAATTTTATTTTGTTCACATGGCCGGTCAACTGGGTAATTTTAAATGGGTCAAATGAGTAATTTAACGGGTGAAAAAAATATGTGGTATGGGATATGCCATCTGGACATATTTTAATTTACCGAACAACGTGAGATATCTTTCATATACCACTAATCGCTGATAAACTTCTTTAATAGTCAATAAACTCTGACCTTAACCCCAAACCTGGACATTCAGCATAAATCAATAGACTTCTGTAATGGGCGAGTGTCAGCTTGAGGTTTCGTCCTCAACTTTTATTGAAGTCGAGGGTAAATTAATGGTCGAAAATTCACTAAAATAAGGATTACAATGCATTTGACCTTGGTTTTTTAACTTTATAACGTTTAAACATCGTATTAAACATCGTGGAACATTTAAAGTTATTATACTTGGCGGTGAATTTTATACTATTAAGAGTTGGTCATTCTATAACATATAACAACTCAGGAAGCAAGACCTATAAGTATAAGAGTGTTGTCTAGTAAAGTGTTGTCAACAAGTAATGCCTCTAAGTGCGTATATTGTATATTGAATATTAGGTTGTAATATCAACATGTATTGATATTAAGTAATGTTGTGATAGATCATAATAGGTAATTAGTCTTTAAATTGCATACATAGCCTTAACATTATGTTGTAATAATAGTCGTTGGTTATATAATGAAAGTTGTATTCACCAATAATAGGCTTACCGATGTAATTGATACGTTATAGTAATTCATTTTATCCAATTCAAAGTTTGCGGATTGTTTAATTAGACGTTTACAACTTTAAGTTATTTACAAATACTTATCATTTTTTTAAGATAACTAAATTAATACTTTACATTAACAAAAAACTAGTAATCTAGGACCTACCCCTATGCCAGTCCAATTTATCACTGTATACCGTTCTTAATTCTTTACTATAAAATTCTATTGGTTTATATTT
This sequence comes from Nicotiana glauca, assembly GCA_026770625.1. Classification (NCBI taxonomy): domain Eukaryota; kingdom Viridiplantae; phylum Streptophyta; class Magnoliopsida; order Solanales; family Solanaceae; genus Nicotiana; species Nicotiana glauca. The sequence continues at coordinate 77,922 of MU776810.1, forward strand.
ACAATGGATCTATAGATCATTAGTGGGTAGATTATATACTGTAGGTTTATTCAACAACTCTTGTGAAATTTTTAATTCACAGGTGAGAAATTCAAAAATTTGGAAGACTGAATTTTATATCCCCTGAGTTGTATGTTCCTATTGGAACCTTTTTATTTTGTTTTGGGGGTATTTTTGTACTTAAGTGTTGTCAAATGGAAAAAAATAACCAAAGCATAAAAATAAAAAAAAACAGGGCGATAAAATTCAAAAAATAGGGAAGAAAAATGAATAAAAACGAATAAAAACTTAAGTTAAATAATTTTATAAAATAACTCCCTCCCCTCACGATAGCATACATTTTTTTTTCCCATTAACTAAAGAAAAAAAATTAAACTACATGAGGAGAAGGATCAGGGGGAGGGAAATTTTCTGGGCTAACATAGTGGTGAATATTTGTACCACCCCTACGAAGGAGAATCTGCAATATGCGTGCGATACAGTGAATGTTCCTCTCTTGCCTCACCCTGTCTTCTTAGATCTCGAGCATATAAGTGATTCCCTGATGAAAATGACATCCATGCGTGGCCTTGGCCTCAGAGGCATTTCTCTGTTAAGTGATTGAGTTATTTGGAAGAATTATGAATAAATATTTCCATCAGATATAGTGTATTTATAGGTAGAATTTGATACTAAATGGTGCCTTTCCATATTACTTCTCGTAAATGACGTGATTGTTGAGAGTTTTGAGAAACGAATTGATGTGTTGAATCGGCATATTCGATGTATTTCAATTAATCAGAAAAGTCCTTTTTGTATTGGTTGGCAACGCTTATTAACATTAGATATTAAATTAACTACCTAAATCATTGGGTGTCAATAAACCATGTAAACCAGCGCAACAAGTTTTGGTTAAATTAAAAATATCTGTCATGACCCAATTCTATTATAGGCCGTGATGGTTCCCAATACCATTGCTAGGCAAGCCAATACTGATCAATTTGGTGGTTTCCCATTTTTAATAAGTTTGCTAAATAAATAACTTTTCTCATTTTTAGAAATTTAATGACAGATGTAAAATAATTAAATAAATGAAACTAAGTGCAAATTGTAATCATCAAAATGAAGCCAAAATCAAAAGTCTACTAGTGTGTGCCAAGACCTGGTATTACAAGTATATGAGCATTGTAGTAGAATATACAAAAGAATACTGTTGATACCCAATTTTTCCCTGTATATTTTTATATATATAAAATACTTTCAAAATAACATATATATGCATATATAAGCATGCCCAAGGGTTTTAGTATTTTTCTCAATTTTTAAAATTAATTTATTGCCCATTTAGCAGTACAAAATCAATAATTATTTCTAAAATCATTCATTTTGGTGAAAAATTTATTTTATTCCCATATTTATACAAAAATATAGTTAATGTAATTTTTTGTATATTTTTAAAAATTTATTTGGCATTTTAAAAGCTAAATTGCATATAATTGCAATTTTAGCCTATTTTAAGATTAATATTATTTTATAATTATGAAATTAGTTCCAATATTTTTAAATTAATATTTATATATTATTTACTGATTCAGTACTTTTAATTTAGTTTTAAAATTATTTTTACTATTTTTTATAAAATAAAAGGGGAAACTGGCTATTTAATACATAACCCCAATTCGTTTCAATTGTAGCCCCATTACATTTCAATTTTAGCCTGCAATTGACCCAATCTTAATCCCCAATCGGACCAGACCAATTTCAATTTTAGCCCAACACCTTTACCCGTTTATCCAACGTGCCCGGTTTTCTTTTAATCTAGGCCGTTGATCATTTTGATCAATGGCCATGATTACTCCTTACCATTTTAATTCCCCAAACATACCCTAATCCCCTCATTTCCATCTCTCAGCCGCCTTCAAATACTCTCCTATCATAAAACTCTCTCGAAGGTTCCTTGAAACCCTAGTCATCTTCTGCCCTTTTCAACCGCACTTTCACTGGAATCCATGGCTTCTTAGGCCATAGATGGACTTTACTCACCTCCCTCCACCTTTAAACCCTGGGTGTTCAAAGTTTCGAGGTCTGACCTCGATTGTGTTCTTTCAAATCTTCTCAGATTCATGGCTTTGAGGCCTCTCTGGCCTTGCTCTGGCGTATCTAAGCATCAGGAGCCTATTTCTGACCTCTTCGACTCAAGATCAGACTTTCTTCCAAGCCTTTCTCATTTCTAGGGTTTCTGTCATGAACCAATTTCTAAGAAGGGTCGTAATGGTGCCTCTCGTGAAGACAAGTCCAGCCAACTAACCCAAATCGTCTCCTTAACAATTATTAAACATAATGAATAGATAAATATAGCTTAACGACAATAATAGCCAGTATTTACAACCCAACACAACCCGACCGGGGTGTTACAAGTCACGAGCATCTAAAGAAGACTGAACACCACTACATGGCTAATAATATATATATAATAAAATCTGGAGTTCAAAAGATGAAGTTCGGTGCCACGAATGCTGGCGGTCACTCTGCTCAGCTACAATAGCAATACCTTCAACCAGCTCGAAACCCGCTACCGGGTGAACAATACCTGCATCTGCATGCGAGGTGCAGGGAGTAAAGTGAGTACTCCAACTCAGTGAGGAATAAAAGAAAATAATAACTGAGCAGCCAGAAATCACGTAAAGCAACCAACATGCTATACAGAAGCCGGGTACGATTTCTGAGAAAACAGTGAAATCAATGAAATCTTTAGAAGTGTTTCGGCACAGTTCAAATATCTTTCAAAAATGGTCTTTTCAATAATTATGAAAATGGTTTCAAAATAGTTAGTGCTGATTAGCACAAAAAATTCACCCCTCGGGCACAAATACCACAGTACAACAGGTAAAAAAAGCAAGAAGTATGCAAAATGAGTACATAAAAGCTCGCCCCTCGGGCAATATCTCAAACTGAACCAGCCCCTCGGGCTCACTCTCCATAACACTCTCGGCCCCTCGGGCTCTCTCTCTCAGATCACTCTCAGAAACAGTATCACATAATAATCGCTGCGGTGCGCAGCCCGATCCACATATCACTGCGGCGTGCAGGCCGATCCATAACTCGCTGCGGCGTGCAGCCCGATCCATATGGGTACCCGCGCTCACTGTGGGGGTGCAGACTCTGGAGGGGATCCTACAACCCAAGCTCCATATATCACTGCGGCGTGCAGTCCGATCCAATATATACATACTGCGGGGTGTAGTCCGATCCATATAATATACTACTGTGGCGTGCAGTCCGATCCATATAATATACTACTGCGGCGTGCAGTCCGATCCATATAATATACTATTGCAGCATGCAGTCCGATCCATATATAATCCTCACATCCAGGCCCTAGGCCTCACATCCCTCCGTGTATCCTCACATCCGGCCCTCGGCCGCACTCAGTCAGAATATCATCACAAGCCCCTCGGGCACTAGTAAAACAATAGTCCTCAACTCGAAATATCATTGAATTATTATTTAAGACTCGATCTCAGTAAAAGTGGCTGAGTTGTAAAGTTGTGGAGAAACAGTATGACTGAGTTCAAGTAATAAGTCAAAACACTGAGGAAAAACAGTGAAAATAATCCCCGAAGGGTTCAAATAATTAGCACGAAGCCCAAATACGACAATCAGCCCAAACAACAGTGATAACAAATAAATTCCAGTCAAATACGTGGTAATTTAATCAATCGGGATGGACCAAGTCACACTCCCCAGCGGTGCTCTACCCCACGCCCACTATCCAGCGTGCAAGTCACCTCAATATAGCACTACGATGTGCAATTCGGGGTTTCAAGCCTTAAGGATATCATTTACAATCATTACTCACCTCGAACAGGTAAAATCTCTAGCTCGCGATGCCTTTGCCCTCAAATCGGCCTCCACGCGCGTCGAATCTAACCAAAATCAGAGCGAATACATCACAATATGCTAAGGGAACAATACCCAATCGAAAATAAATCGAAAAATAGAAAAATCTCGAAACTAGCAAAACCCGAGCCCCGGGACCACTTCTCGAAAAATTACAAAGCTTATATTACCGGATTCCTCGTCTCGCTACGGGTTCATACATACCAAGAACTCCCAAATCCGAGCTCAAATGACATATCAAATTCCAATTTGAAATATCAAAAACTCAAGCCCTAGCTTCACCCTCTTTTGATGAATTTCAACCCATTTTCATGTTAATTCTACCATAAACTTGAATAATTAGGCCAAGGAACTTACCTCCATTCAATTCTCAGTCAAAACCCTCAAAACTTCTTGCCCAAAGCTCCCAAAATCACTCAACAATGGAGGAAAAATGACATAAGCTCGCGGATGAAATAATGATATAAACCTTTCTGCCAACATCGATTTTTTGCTTCTGAGGTCTCGTTTCCGCTTATGCGGGACCGCTTCTGCGTCCAAAACTCCGCTTATGCAGTTTTCATTAAAGTTCACAAATTCCCGCTTTTGCGTCCAAAAATTCGCTCATGCGAATCACCCATTACCGCTTCTGTGGTTGAAAGTCTGCTCCCGCGGACTCGCTTTTGCGGACACTGTTTTGCTTTTGCTGAAACTCCTCACCAGATCAAAAACTGCTTCTGCATTCCTTCACCCGCTTCTGCGGTCCATTTTCGCAGAAGTGGAAATACCAGATGATAGCAATACAGACTTGAAGCAAACTTCAAAAACTCTCGTTTAAACACCCGATCTCACCCCGAGGCCCCCGGGACCTCGACCAAAAATACCAACATATCCCAAAACATCATACGAACTTGTCCCAATCATCAAAACACATCAAACAACGGTAAACCATCAATCCACATCGAATTCAAGCCTAAGTTTCTTCAAAACTTCCGAAATGCGCATTCGATAAAAAATCCAACCAAACGATGTCCGAATGACCTGAAATTTTGCACACACATCAGAAATCACATATCGAAGCTGTAACAACTCTCGGAATTCCATTCCGACCCTCGGATCAAAATCTCACCTATCAACCGGATTTCGCCAAAATACTAACTTTGCCAATTCAAGCCTAATTCTACACCGGACCTCCAAAATAAATTCCAATCACGCTCCTAAGTCACAAATCATCCCCCAAAGCTAACCGAATCACCGCAAATCACATCCGAGCCCTATAACTCATAAGTCAACGTCCGGTTGACTTTTCCAACTTAAGCTTTCCTTAAAGAGACTAAGTGTCTCATTTCTTATCAAAACCAATCCAAATCGACTCTAACACACCACATACCGCTAACGAAAAATGAAGAAGCATAAAATGGGGGAAACAGAGCGACAACACATGAGACGACAGATCGGGTCGTCACAGTTTCTCTGAAACCCTAGATATTCGAGGTTTTTCTTTAGTTATTTTCTTAAATCTATGCTATAGCCGTGTTCTACTGGAGTTTTAAAATGTTTTCCCCAATCTTTTCTTTCAAAATTTTTTTCTCTTCGATTTAGGGTTTCTGAAAAAGTTTTTTGAAATGTTTCTCCGACTCTTCTTCTTCTTTTCTTTGTGTGAATCTGTCTATGCTATGTTCTTACGTTCTTTTTTCTACCTCGCATGTTCTTCTGCTATGTTCTTATGTTTTCCTTATTAGGCATGTTTTTCTATTGTGCTCTGTTCTTTCTTCTACTGGTTTCTATATCATGCTTTACATGTCTATCTTATGTGTTCTTTTTGCTAGGCTTTTTTCGATACCCCTGTGTTCCTTTACTGTATTTTTTTACTACGCTTTTAGTCCTTTGTTTGCCTTCTTCTGGACTTTGTTTGAGTTCTTTCTAAACATGTTTCATCTATTATTTCTTAAATTTATATCACCTCTTTTCTCTTCTGCACTTGCTTAAGTTTCGAGCTTTTACTAAAACATGCTCTTTATACTTCAAGTCATCTTTTTCACTCTGTTGCTTTAAACCTGCTATTTTACCTGTTTGTTTTCTCATGAGTCTCTGAAAGAGACCTCTGAGTCTGTTTCAGTTATTTGTCTTCTCGTCTCTGCATCTGACTCAAGTTGAAAACCCTAGGGTTTGGGGTTTTTGGCGAGTTTGGACTTGTGATTGGACTAGGGTTCTATTATGGAACCATGGGCTCTCTCAAACTAAGTCTGAGTCTATATACTGAATTTGAGCCTCTTTGTTTGTGACTTTGAACTTTTCTATACTAGATTCTTTCTAATTAGCATGACAATTATTTCTTGTTTGACATGTCCGTATGCTTTATATATGAGGAATTCTTCCTTCAAAAAGGGTTTTGCCAATTTGTGATTGATTCAGAATTTCTTTTAATAAGGTTCAATTGATTGTTACTAATTAAACCTTTCTTCACCTTTTCTGGTTGGATTTATTCATACCAAAAGTCAATTTCTATTTTTTACTGGCTATTGATTGATTGCCTTTCCTTATTTGCATAAACCGTGTTGATATCAAACTCTTTCCTTAAATAGTTTATATGTATTTTCCCTTCTTGTATTACTTTGAGAAAAGATTTTGATCGAACTCTTTCCTTATTTATTCTGTCCGTTTGAAATCAGAATCCTTTAATTAAAGGGAGACCTTATGTAATTGATTTCAAAACTATTTTTTTACCTTTTTCTTACTTGCTTTCTGCACTATATAGGGCATGACCTTTCAACACTTTAAGATATCTTGAGTTCAATATTCTAACACACAACACTTATTGAACACTTTCAATTTCAATACTCCTGCACTCTCACTCTCTTTTGAAATTTTCTGGCTGTGTGTTTGCAATTTGGCTTTACTACTGCTCTTCTCTCTTTGTTTTCCTGAAACTGGTATGTTCTAATTTTGTTTTCAACCTCATCCCTATGTGTTTGCTTTATAGTTTCTATAGTCTTGTCTACTTTGCTGTTTATGTTCAGTATTGAATATGTTGTTCTCTTTGCATCTATTGCTATTATGAATTCCCCATACCTTTATTCCCTTCTATGTGTTTGAGTTAAAGTTCAGGCCTGACAACATCCCAATTGTTGGTCATGTCTAGACTTGATTCTTTAATGGATCCTAACTCCCAAACAATATGGCTAACATGCTGGTTGGGGTGCGCCAGCACTCCTAATTGCTGGATATGACCACCAGTATGTCATGGATTTTCCCAAAATCCCTCTATACACTTGCACCCTCTCTTAGATTATATGTTCTGCCCCCTCCTATGAGACTTGCTTTGGGACCTTGAGCTCCCTCTGAACTTGGACATTTGAGGGCTGGCCTTCCATACTGCACTATAATATAATTCTGCACTAGATATTTGGGTGTAAACACTGCCTGGAGTCCGCTAGAGACTCTTAGGGAACTCTAATACATCCCAAATAAGAGAAAGGCTTTGGAATTTGATCTTTGGAGTTGGTTTACTTCATGATTTAGATAGAAGTCTGAATCAGCTCTCCTTGGTTGGGATTTTAGCTTTCTGATGTATTTTTCTTACATTTTTGTATTCATTCTAGGTTGTAATAACTCATGGGGTTTATAGTGAAAGGGGAGGGTTACTTATTGTATGCATAAGGGTAGATATCCTGTTCATTAGGTATTTACTTCTGCACTTTCATATAAAAATCCTGTATTAAGTTGTGCATTTTCATATAGAAATCCTGTGTTAAGTTTTGCATTTCTACATTTTCATATAGAAATCCTGTTTTAGGTTCTGCACTTCTGTATTTTTAGAAAGCCATGTCTATAAACTTCTGCACTTTTGCATCTTAGAAATCCTACCTATAAGGTCTGCATTTCATACATAATATATCATATCAGTCGCTTCTACATTTCTGCTTCTCATATAGAAAACCTGTCTATAGGATGTTGCATTCTTGCTATGATATAGAGAGCATGTCTATAGGGCTTCCTGAATTCTGCATACATATCCATCACTAGGCAAATGATATATAGGTTTAAATAATAAAATCACTATTCTAGACACCATGCCTATATGATTTCTGTGTTTTCATAAAGGTTAAAATCAGTCATGCTTAAAAAGCATGCCTATAGCAGTAATCAACCAATCTGAATCCCTTAACTCGTTTATAAGTTTAAAATTGGTAATAATAGTGCTTAAACGCTTCCAGAACTTATGTTCATGCTGTTAGTAAATTTACTTCTGAAATCAGTATCTTTCTCTCGTAGTTAGATACCATGCCTATAGGTTTCACCTAGGCAAGCTATAAGGTAAATTAGTTAATAAAATCAGACTCTTTAAATTCCAACTAGTAGGCAGGTCTGATTCCGGTTTCTTATCTAAAATGTGCAATAAACCGGTCTGCCTCCTTGACTCTTAAGTTTAATCAGACCTTAATCAGTATCTGAAAGACATGCTAAAACTATATGCTTCCTTTTGTTTTAAGGAGGTTTGTTTGAGCCTTATTTGTTTATGTGTTTTCCCTATACTTGTCACATATGTTTTAATTGTCGCCTTAAAATTTTATCCTTTAAAAACTATAAAACCCCATACCTCTTCCCTTTAGGATTAGTATTCCCAAATGCCTCACGGGACTAATAGGATTAGGGCGGATAATAGCATGCAATAAGTTAAGCGAGACTATTCCACGTTTAACATCTTAATATGGATATGATGACCACGCAATAACACCACGTGTATAAATGGTTACTGGGTGCTGTGTGGGGTGATCCATATTATTTATAAACTTAGGACCCCCCCTTTCCTTTACTTGTTTATTTTCGAAACTTCAAAACTGCTTTCTTCCCAAAATTTCCGCTTCTTCAATTTGATTTTAATTGCTCAAAATAAGTGCAAAACCCCATCCCCTTTACTTGTTTATTTTCAGAATTTCTAATCTATTTTCCTCCCAGACATCAACTTCTTTAACTCCTTTTATTTTTATTGCTTGAAACCATTATGTGAAACTACCCTGTATCTGTAATTCTTGCTTGCACTTAAAGTCACAATTATAGCATGACCGGGAACCACACAAGTAGATCTTGAGGGGTGCCTAATACCTTCCCCTCGAGATAATTTCTAGCCCTTACCCAAATCTGTGGTTTCTAAATCAAAACCATCTTAGTGTCCTAATGCACTTAATCATTAGTTTCATTCTTCTACTATGAAACTGACTTGACTCTTTGTTTCTTTTCTTTTACCAGTTTCCTTTAGTACTATTGTAATTATGAGCAATTATTGTAATTATTATTTTTATGAACATGCAAATACATGAAAACTTGTTCAATTATTGTAACTGCATATTCAACATCATCTTTCACTCGTGCCAAACAAAATACCATAGCAACGCTTACAATGAGTGGTTGCGCCCTTTCGATATTATTATCCCTAAATTTGGCAAAGCGTATTTACGGTAAAACCAGTCGATAAACGGTGTAGTTGACGGTTCCGTGCCTTTCCCTCTTGAGTTGTCCGCTCAAGGGTACCTGTCTAATACCCCATAGAAACCCTACTTTGTTTAATTATGCATGCATTACTGTCAAAACCTTGCCGAGTCAGTTATGTCGTTCGCATAATGACTCTTTAAGAATAGCCTTGTCCAAAGATTGGGTTTTCTTGAAACCCAAACGGACGCTATCATGTTCTGTGCATTTATTTGGAGGACTAAATGCTACTTATGCCAATTATTGATAGTTAAATAGTCGAGTCTAGCAGGGGTAAGGGCCTAACACTTTTGTCTTGCAGGAAAATGAGGCACGAAGTCCCCAAATTCGGCATAGTCACCAACATCCACCCAAAATTACAAGCTGGTGGGAAGAACTTCACTCCAGTGATCAGACTCTTGTCCGCAAATATTTGGGAAACTTGCCTTCTGTCCTAGAAATTCAACCCAACAACAAAACTATTGAAGCTGCCACCCTGTTATGGGATTACGATAGGTCTGTGTTTCGCTTCGGGGAGATTAAGATGACACCCTTACTAGAGGAAATAGGAGGACTGGCTGGTATACCATGGAAAACTCCGGGTCTGCTAATGCTAGAGAATCGCAAGGGTCTAGGTTTTCTCAAGATGACGGGTCTAAAGAAGAACCCAGATTTAACTTGGATGAAAGATTCGTACATTCCCTTTGAATATTTGTACGAAAGGTACGGTTATAGCAGGTCCTACCATACTTACCCTGATAAGTTCACCCTCACATCATTGGGGCATATCCATAGGAGGGTCTTCGTCTTCATGTTCTGTTTCTTGGGGATGATAGTATTTCCTATGACGAAGGCTAGGATCCATATCATACTAGCCATGGTCACCAAGAATTTAATGGAAGGAATTGGCGGGCAGCCATTCAGCATAGTGCCCATGATTATTGCAGAGATATACCAAGCCCTAGAAAAGTGTCAACAGGGAGCCAAGCACTTTGAGGGTTGCAACTTGCTACTCCAACTCTGGCTCATGGAGCACCTCCAAAAGGGTGAGTATCGACAAGAGATCCAGCGTAGGGATTGGGATGATCATATTGCCTTCCGTTAGCCAAGGCGAATGAACTATATGCCCAATATGTTTGCTCAACCAGAAGATGCCAAGGTATGGTAGAGCTTTTTGAAAATCTAACGGAGAATCAAGTACAATGGACATTCTAATGGTTCACTACTGAAGAGTTCATTGCACAGTCTAGGGATGCACCATTTTTGATACTTATCAGTTTGAGAGGAACTTATCCTTATGTCGCTCTCCGAGTCATGAGACAGGCTGGTAGGAAGCAAATTATACCGAGGGTCGACACGATGAGCCACTTTCGGGCTGAATTTCAAGATGACGATAGCCCTTACAAGTGCGAAGCCCAACACATGTGGCACTGCAAAATCATCATGGGAAAAGATAGTATTGAGCCAGATAGTACCATGCCAGTTATACTCCATACTACCCAAGCTGGCTGGAGGATAATCATAATGGTTTGGGTCAACCCGGGTTTGTTCGAGGTCATAGGATCATCGACAAAAAGGATGAAGCACATGTTAAGTAGAACCAATTGCGTAAGAGGATTCGGGAATGCAAAAGTGAGCATCGTAAAATTCAAGAAGCCGACCAAAAGTTGATTGAAGAATGGAAAGATATGGCCATCAGTGCCAACAAGCGTCTGGGGTACTTGGAGCGGGGTTTAGTAGTGCTAGAGAGAAAATTCATCAAAAGGGTCAAAGACTGCCAGAATGCTGAAGGAAATGAAGGTGGACACTTCCCAAAGCCTACTTGCTGCTAGGATTTGTGAGTTGGTGAAGCTGTTCGATGGAGCCAAAGATGCCAAGCCTGGGGAGGGTCCTTCTAGGACCAAGGAGTTAGGGTTCCTTTTCCTTTTGCTTTAAATGTAATAAGGCCAATGGCCATTAGTGACATTTTATCTTCTACTATTTTAGTGTCGTTTTGGGATCCGTCTTATTTTAATCAATAAAATGAGGCATTTAGCATTATAAGTTCTCCAAATCAACTTGTCGCTAGGCCTACCTGGGGCACAACAAGGCTCCCAAATTAGGGCACGATTTACATTCTCGCACTATTGTGAACACGTAATTTTTGCCCTATATGAATTACTCCCATAATTTCAAAACAAAATAATTTCTTTTCACTATTTGCAATTTTTGTGGATTTTTTGTGTTATTTTTTGTTAATTGTTTACATTTTTGTCTGTGCATTTTAATTAATGAAAAATACAAAATATATGTGCATTTGCATTTAGGGTCATATTTTATATTTTTATGTTAATTAATTAATCAATTGTGGCAAAATATGAAAGAAAATAACAAAAATAGTTTATTTTGCATTTTGGCCTTTTAATTTTTGAATTTTATAGTTTTATTTTAATTTAGGACATAGTTAATTTTTGAGAATGCAATTAGTTATTAATTTTGTTTAAGGGTTAAATTAATTTTTTATTTTGTATTTAATAAAATCTGAAAAATGAAAAAAAGAGAAAAAGAAAAGGAAAATGAAAAGAAATAGTGGTCTTTGATAAAAATCCAATTGTTTGGGCCAGGTCTTATAAAATTCCGCCCAGCCCAAGTCATTTTCCCCCATACCCATTAATAAATCGGCCCATATCCGTTCAAGAAACCCGGTCCAACACCCCTTGATCTTAAACGACACCGTTTGGATAAGTCATTTGATCTGGGCCGTCGAGGATCTTTGATCCAATGGATCAGAAGTGGGGAAGGTTTGATATATTATTGTCCTAACGCCCCTATCCCCCTCTTTTCAGACCCCCCCTCTTAATCTCCTCGTCTCCAAACCCTTCCCCTGTAACGCTGCCGCTATACACCGCCGAAAATCGCCCCACGGCAGCGGCAAGTCTCCGATGACCCCCAAATTTATACCACATCTCCGTCTTCCCTCCTTGATGCACATACCACACTCCGTTCCCCTCAAATCCCATTGGAACGTGTCAAATCTTCCAAACCCTAGGGCGCTGTAATGACCCGAGCGGTCGTTTTGAGTGCTAGCACTCCGTTCAGTAGCCAGAGGCCATGAACAACTTTATTTCAGGTATTACAACTTGTAAGTATGGTCGGAATTGAATTTCGGGAAGTCCAGAGTTGATTTGGGAAGAGAATTCTTATTTCGGAAGCTTAAAGTTGAAAGAATGAACTAGGATTGGAATTTTGAGTAAACGACCTTGGAATTGGGACCTGAAGGTTCCAGCAGGTTCGTATGATGATTTCAGACTTGGGCGTATGCCCGGATTGGGTTTTGGATAACCCGGGATCATTTTGGCACCTATTGTGGAAGTTAACATTTTGGAAGAAATTTCATAAGTTTGGTTTGAAGTGCATTTCAGTGTTATCAATGTCTGTTTGGGATTCTGAAACTGTGAATAGCTCCGTATGGTGATTTTGGAGTTGGGAGCACGATCGGAAGTGAATTTAGAGGTCCGTAGGTCATTTTGAAGCCATTTGGCTAAAGATAGAAAATTGAAGGTTTTTGAAAAGTTTGACCGAAAGTGGAATTTTTGATATTAGGGTTGGAATCCAATTCCGAAAGTTGGAGTAGGTTCGTAATGTCAAATATGACTTGTGTGCAAAATTTGAGCTCAATCGGATATAATTTGATAGCTTTAAACATCGAAAGTACAAGTTGGAAAGTTCAAGGTTCATAAAGCTTGGATTGGAGGCCGATTGATGATTTTAGCGTTGTTTGATGTGATTTAAGGCCTTGAGAAAATCCGTAATGTGTTTTGGGACTGGTTGGTATGATTGGTTGGGGTCCGGGGGGCCTCGGGTGGATTCCGGGTAGTTAACAGATCGAAAATTGATTTTTGGAAATAACTGAGTTGCTGGTTGCTGGTATTTCCGCTTCTGCGGAGATGGGACCGCAGAAGTGGCCCTGAAGAAGCGAGGAAGAAGCCGCATAAGCGGTTGAGCGTGAGGGCAGCCAAGACCGCAGAAGCGACCCTTGATCCGCTGATACGGAAGCGCAGAAGTGGTAGGCTGACCATAAAAGCGAAAATGGGCTGGAGCCCCCTTGTCCGCAAAAGTGAGACTGCGGAAACGGTAATAGTTCAACAGAAGCGGAAATAGCTGGGGCAGAAGCTTTGTTTTAAAATCGGATGTTTGGCCATTTCTCTTATTTTCCCCACTTCATTCTGCAATGTTTTGAGAGCTTCAAGAAGGGATTTCATCATCAATGTTAAGGTAAGCTACTCCTACTTATTTCAAAGTTAAATACAAGATTATACCATGAAATTAGAAATTTCGGATTTCGGGCACGTAGGCCCAAGGGCATTTTCGTCAACTATTTGATCGGAGTTGGGAATTTCTATAAATTAGATTATAATGAATAATTGAGCATATATTAATGGATTTGTATCATCATTGGCTAGTTTTGGGAGCATTGTATGTTGGTGCAAGTCTTTGGAGGAATGTAGAATGCCGATTCTGAGTCTTCGGAGCGAGGTGAGTCTCCTTTCTAATCTTGTGAGAGGGAATTTACCCCATAGGTGAGTTAAATTGGTTATGTGCTCCTATTTGTGGGGGCAACGTACGCACGAGGTGACGAGAGTCCATGCGTAGCTACTATTATGCTATTGTCCGGGTAGTCTAGGACCCAAAAGCATATTATATTTGGATTAATTGTGAACCCATTGATGGCTTGAATTGCTTAAATCACATTAAATTTATAAATGGATTTCAAAGAAAAAAAGACTTAAGCTTCGTTTTCTCAAATTATTTAAAGAGAATTGGCCTTTCTTGGATAATTGCTCCATATTTACTTCTTGATTGATTGTCTGCCTGTGTGTTTATTTTGGAACGGGCCGAATGCCTCGACAGATTAATAGATGCATCAATAGGCGTGCTGTCGACCCTCGGAAAGTGCACATTTATTTCTACTGGACCGGGCCGTCGCCTCGGTGTGATTTGCGCATGCTTGTGTTGCTGCCTGAACTTAATTAAGTTATTATTGCCCTTTTGTGGCTTCAAAACATTTAGATTATATTTAAAAGGAATTTTGGAAATTTTCCTACGAAAGAATTTCGTGTTCACTTGTATCCTCTATCAGGATTAAAAATCATGCTTATAAAATAAATCCACTGTTTAATATATACATATTAAGGATGAATCATTATTGGACCATTAGAGAGCGTCAAAGTTGACCATCTCGCCTCTACCCCTTCGGGATTAGGCGGGATACTCACTGAGTACACATTGATTACGTACTCATACTACACTTCTGTGCATTTTTGTTTCACAGGTATATATGTCTCTAGCAGCTTACTGCGCGTAGCAGCACGGATGTTTCTGGGACTAGGTGAGTTGCATCATTCGAGGCGACCACAGTTAGTGTAGTTCCTTTCAGCCTTTGTATTTCATTCCCTGTCCATCATATTTCGGACTGAGGTTGTATTTTGTTTTCCTTATCAGTAGTTGCTCATGTACTTGTGACACAGGGTTCTGGGGATATATTTGGATTTATTCGGAAATCTTACAAGTTGTTTAAATATTTCATTGTTCATTCAGAGTAATATACCGAGTCATGTTTAAATTGTATAAAAGAAACGTTTTAAAAAAAATATTATAAATAGAATTTAATTAAGTATTCTAGCTGGCTTGCCTGACATCGGTGTCTGGCGCCACCACGACCCTTAGTGGATTTTGGGTCGTGAAAACATGGTATAAGAGCACTAGGTTCCCGCCGGTCTCACGAGTCATGAGCAAGTCTAGTAGAGTCTCGTGGATCAGTACGGAGACGTCTGTACTTATCCTCGGGAGGCTACAGGGCTATTAGGAGTACTTCCCTTCTTTGTTTCCTTATCGTGCGGTTCGATTCCTTTGAGGCTTATGCCTTTGATTCCTTCCCACTCAATCTTACGCGATGCGAGCGCTTGTTATAAATCAAAATTTGAAGAATTGCAATGGCACTACAAATGTGGCGCGGGATGATTTTCTCGGTATAGTTGACTGGACTATTATAGTCGCATTACGGAGGGATATTATATTGTTTCAGCTTATTAACAGAACTTCTAAGAGCCTTTAGGCTAGGCACAGTTTGCCATAATGCTTATGAGCGATTATTATGCAGTGTTGTTGTAATGGTAAGGTGTTTTCCCACGTGTCGGGGCACTGAATGAATTGAAGGGAGGTTTACTCAGTGTGTAATCAAGGGATTCAGTATTTCATTCCCGGCAGGGGAAAGTCAAACGAACTGAGGATGGTCAGAAGTGGACTGGTGGAAGTAATGAAACGTGGTAATTGCAAGTGTGGTGGAGTTCTCCTCTACGTTGGGGTGCTGTTGTCCTAATTGGATGTACTAAGTTTGTCGATGTTATAATCTTCTACAATTCGCCTTTATGGCAGGATATTGTGAAATAGTATTGGAGTTACGACTGTCAGATATCACATGGTGCAGTATTTTAGGATTGAATCAGTATTTCAAATGTTGACGGTTCGAGAAAGACGACCTTTGAAAAATTTTAAAGTCAGTAACAAATTGTGGATTCAAGTTCCAGGAAGATACATTTTATTAAGGCAACAACTAAGCAGCAAAAGATGAGAAAACATGTGGGAAGTGTCAGGCAGAGTTTTGAACTTCTAAAGGGTTAGGTATAAGAAACGTAGGTCGAGCAGCTGATTAAAGGAGCGAGTTTGCCCAAAGTGGGAGAGTGGCGGAGCTGTATAGGGATTAGTAGTAGGATGACTACGCGCCTAAGGAGAGTTTGGAATGATCTGGGATTTTAGCGACGGGCAATTGAAGTCTGCAGGTTTAATTCGAAGCATGGGTTGTTATGCGACATGAGATTTGGTAAAGGAGCTGCTTGAAATGAATAAGGATGCAGCATAACTCAAAATTTGAAAGGTGTTACTGCACATTTAATTGATGTCCACAAGGGATAAATGGACCGATGCAGCTAGAAAGTGAGCTTGGACTCAGGATTTGGTTATTGATGTCATGGTGATTGTATCCCGTGCAGCAGCATTGGAAGGTGTCTGGAGGTGATTTCCGCATGTGGGTTATTTTCCCGTGAGCAGGTTAGCGGTCGCGTGGTTGGCTAAGCTTCTGCAAGGAATTATATTGGTTATCCAACAAAAATATCGGTCGTGCGAATGTGGATGATGATTCAGAATATGAAAGATGGGGATTTACAGAAGGATTTCGAGAATTTGCGGTAGATGATTGCACAAGGTTATGCAATAAGAGGTAAAGAATTTGGGTGAATTCCAACATTGTGTGTTAATGGCTTCAAGCTAAGTGGGAGAGCCCCACCGCTTATGATTTGGGTTGCATGGTTAGCAACTTGTGAGGTTTCCAGTTATTAATACATTGATGGGTTATCTCAGCTACGGAAAAAGACCGTAAGTGGTGAATTGAGTAGATTAATTTTGGAATGCATGCTATGGTTGGCCTTGTTGGCTCATGTTCGAACTTGGGAAAAGATTCAGGATTTATGCCTCGTATAGATGCAGGTTGCAGAGGAAGTGATTTCGTCGGGTGCTTCGTCGAGAGGGTATTCGTGTGTTATAAGATTTATGGAGTGGATTAAATTCGGGACCAAGTCAGAGCGGGTGGCTCTCAGTAACGGTCCTAGTGAATTCAAGAGGTAAAGTGTGGTGCCTAATGATGTTGAGCTTATAGTTACAATTAAGAATCAAGCTTTGTAGTAGTTTATGAGAAGAGGCACAGAATGTTCCAGGATGTTTGGCTTGTGGTGTAGCATTTGGGTGTTATGAAATAGTTAGTGGGAATTGAGACAGCATGGTCTTCTGATTCAAGGTCACTCAGGGTGAGTGTAGATGGAGTATGTTATGTGTTGAATAGAGTTAGTATTACTTCTAAGGCAAGCAAGGATAAATTGGAAGAAGGTATAATGATTAGCCATAGTTGAATTGGCATATTGGGGCCAGCGATCAGTTCAATCCGCGTGATCAAGTTATGTGTACGATTTGTGGCGGTACGTGTGAGGCTTGTCGGCTGCCGTAATTGATGTTATTTAGAAGCATTCTTCTGTTATGGCTTATTAAGTGGAAGCGGATTCCGGAAGGACTATGGTGGCCTGGACCACTACTTAGAGATTTGCACATCCTACGGTTATGGGAATTTACCTGTATGTTGCTATGATTCTCCTGAAGTGAGTTAAGTGAAAAGTTCGTATATGATGAAGTGTTAAAATATTAATGATTTCGGAGTTATGATGAAAATCGTGTTCTATCGTATATTAGCACGTTGGGTTCAGTGAGTAGTATAGAAATTCGAAGTGAGGATTAAGGTTGCAGTTTGGTGCTGGTAAGGATGTCACGGGCTCGGATGAGCAAGGAAAGGGGTGAATGATTAAAGTAAATTGGTGTTGTTTTCGTGCCACCTGAGATCGATGTTTTGTGAAAAAGGCTTTGCATCCTGGTTAAGGATTCTTGATCGCTTTTCAGCGTTAGTGCGGCTGATGGTTTGGATGAGTGGACCTGTTATTTATTTCGGAAGATTCTAGGAGCGTGTCCCACATAAGATTGTATAAGTGTGACATGTAGTCACTTGATTGACTAAAGATTTAGACCAAGTATGAGGATTGTGGTAATATTATTAATCTGAGAATTTAGGCCTGGATGGCACTCTGTTTATTGGGTTATGAACCGAGGAGGTTGCTCCGGTTATGATGGTTGTTCTTATGTGTTATGAGGAAAAGGGAGTTACTGTGGACCTTTGAAAGGTTATTAGCCAAGTGGGTGCAATCAGAAATCGGCTTGAGATCAATGGATTGATTTATATATGTGAACAGGGCTTTATATCAGGCCAGTTGTGTTCGTTTCAGCTAGCGTTCCCTGTGGAGGAATAGTCGGGGTATTATTTTGTCATTAGCTATTCCAGGTAATGATGTATTGTGTCGTATGAGTTGTGAGACAGCTTGGTAAACTCTTATGTGTTAAGGTTCTGCGTGGTGATGATGTTATGTGAGCAGGATGGCTCTTGAGATTTAGATCTTGTATCGCACCTCAGTTGTGCTTGAGTTTTGTAGCCTATAGCGCTATATGTTTTCTCAGGGATAGTATTATGCACTTAGCGTGCTTACGATCGAAATTTGATATTTTTATTGTAATGAGCAGATTTAGCTCAAAGTACAATCTCCTTATGTGAAATCTATGTGTGGATCGGGTGGCATGCCGCCATGGGTATGTTATTTGGATCGGGTTGCGCGCCGCAATAGTGTGACGTTGAGTGTAGTTTTCTATATGCTATTTTTGTGTGTTTCACTTCTTATCTTCTAAGAAAAGTCTATATTAGTGCGGGGGTTAGGTAATTCCTTCCAGAGTTCGATTTCCTATTGGTGTTGTGTTCGGATTAGTGGCCTATTGGCACATTGTGGCATCATACGAGACTTTTGATCGCATTCGGAGTGGCTTATTGCCTGAGCAGTTCGTACTGGGTGAGACAAGATTATGGGATTTAAGATCAGTGCAATCAGATTATATGAAGTATATTAAGGAGCAAAGATCGTTATTAGGTTCAGAATGTGGCAATGTTTCTTGTCAGAAATATAGACTCAATGATTGGTTGACTCGGTAGTTGATTATGAATTTGGGCACATCTCATCCGTCGTGGCGGTATTGTAAGAGTTAGAGTAAGACTTTTGTGTCATGAGGTGCAATGGGAGCATCTGATTCGTTGAATTTTTGGCTAAGTCGATCAGAGAATATTATGGTGATCCTGTAGACTAAGTGTTGCAAAGTAAGAATCCAGCAAAGTTGTGCAGTCATGTTTGAGTACAGCTTGTAGTGATTGATATGGTGGTCGTATGTTGGAAACCGGGCTTGGCATAGGACTCCGGATGTTGGAATCGAGCTCTAAGGCTTATTTGCTTGAATAAAAAGGGAATATCTTCAGAATTTATCGAGCTAATGTTCTCAGCTAAGTTATGGTAGAACAGGAAGGTGCATGAGGTGCTAAACATTGATTCAGACTACTTCCGTATAGTTCTCAGCACGTTCGAGGACAAACGTATATTTAAGTGGGAGAGATGCAACGACCCGACCGGTCGTTTTCAGTACTAGTGCTCCGTTCAGCAGTCGGAGGACATGAACATCTTCATTTCAGGTAGTACGACTTGTACGCATGGTCGGAATTTAATTTCAGGAAGTCCAGAGTTGATTTGGGAAAAGAATTATTATTTCAGAAGCTTAAAGTTGAAAGAATGAACTAGGATTGGAATTTTGAGTAAACGACCTCGAAATCGGGACCTGAAGGTTCTAGCAGGTTCGTATAATTATTTCGGACTTGGGCGTATGCCCGGATTGGGTTTTGGATAACCCGGGAGCATTTTGGCGCCTATTGTGGAAGTTAGTATTCTGGAAGAAATTTCATAAGTTTGGTTTGAAGTGCATTTCAGTGTTATCAATGTCCATTTGGGATTGCGAGACTGTGAACATCTCCGTATGGTGATTTTGGACTTGGGAGCGCAATCGGAAGTGAATTCGGAGGTCCGTAGGTCATTTTAAGCCATTTGGCTAAAGATAGAAAATTGAAGGTTTTTGAAAAGTTTGACCGTAAGTGGACGTTTTGATATCGGGGTCGGAATCCAATTCCGAAAGTTGGAGTAGGTCCATAATGTCAAATATGACTTGTGTGCAAAATTTGAGGTCAATCGGACATGATTTGATAGGTTTAAACATCGGAAGTAGAAGTTTGTAAGTTTAAAGTTCATAAAGCTTGGATTGGAGATCGATTGATGATTTTAGCATTATTTGATGTGATTTGAGGCCTCGAGCAAGTCCGTAATGTGTTTTGGGATTAGTTGGTATGATTGGTTGGGGTCCTGGGGGCTCGGGTGGATTCCGGGTGGTTAACAGATCGAAAATGGATTTTTGGAAATAGCTGAGTTGCTGGTTCCTGGTATTTCCACTTCTGAGGAGATGGGACCGCAGAGGCGGCCCCGCAGAAGTGAGGAAGAAGCCACAGAAGCGGTTGAGCGTAAGGGCAGCGAGGACCGCAGAAGCGGCCTTTGATCCGCTGATGCGGAATCGCATAAGCGGTAGGCTGACCGTAAATGCGAAAATGGACTGGAGCGCCATTGTCCGCAAAAGCGGGACAGCGGAAGCGGTAATAGTTCCGCAGAAGCGGAAATAGCTGGGGTAGAAGCTTTGTTTTAAAATCGGATGATTGGCCATTTCTCTCATTTTTTTCACTTCATTAGGCAATTTTTGGAGAGCTTCACGGAGGGATTTCATCATCAATGTTAAGGTAAGCTTCTCCTACTTATTTCCAAGTTAAATACAAGATTATACCATGGAATTAGACATGAAAATTAGTATAAAAATTGGGGTTTTGGTGGAAAACCTAGAAAATCATATTCTTGGAATTTAGCCATGATTTTGAGTATGGAATTTAGAGAAAATTATATATTTGAGTTCCTAAGGTCATGGGTAATCTTTATCTTCGAGAAATTTCGGATTTCGGGCACATGGGAACAAGGGCATTTTCGTCAACTATTCGATCGGAGTTGGGAATTTCTATAAATTAGATTCTAATGAATAATTGAGCATATATTAATGAATTTGTATCATCATTGACTAGTTTTGGGAGCATTGTCTGTTGGTGCAAGTCTTCGGAGGAATGTAGAATGCCGGTTTTGAGTCTTCAGAGCAAGATGAGTCTCCTTTCTAATCTTGTGAGGGGAAATTTACCCAATAGGTGAGTTAAATTGGTTATGTGCTCCTATTTGTGGGGGAAACGTACGCACGAGGTGACGAGAGTCCGTGCATAGCTACTATTAAGCTATTGTCCGGGTAGTCTAGGACCCAAAAGCATGTTATATTGGATTAATTGTGAACCCATTGATGGCTTGAATTGCTTAAATCACATTAAATTCATAAATGGATTTAAAAAAAAAGACTTACGCTTCGTTTTCCCAAATTATTTAAAGAGAATTGGCCTTTCTTGGATAATTGCTCCATATTTACTTCTTGATTGATTGTCTGCCTGTGTTTTATTTTGGAACGGGCCGAACGCCTCGACAGATTAATAGATGCATCAATAGGCGTGCTGTCGACCCTCGGTACGTGCTCATTTATTTCTATTGGATCGGGCCGTTGCCTCGATGTGATTTGCGCATGCTTGTGTTGTTGCCTGAACTTAATTAAGTTATTATTGCCCTTTTGTGGCTTAAAAACATTTAGATAATATTTAAAAGGAATTCTGGAAATTTTCCTATGAAAGAATTTCGTGTTCACTTGTTTCCTCTATTTGGATTAAAAATCATGCTTGTGAAATAAATCTACTATTTAATATATACATATTAAGGATGAATCATTATTCGACCATTAGAGAGCGTCAAAGTTGACCATCTCATCTCTACCCCTTCGGGATTAGGCGGGATACTCACTGAGTACACATTGATTACGTACTCATACTAC
>MU776810.1:100989-140563 GCA_026770625.1 Nicotiana glauca
ATAGGTTTAAACATCGGAAGTAGAAGTTTGTAAGTTTAAAGTTCATAAAGCTTGGATTGGAGATCGATTGATGATTTTAGCATTATTTGATGTGATTTGAGGCCTCGAGCAAGTCCGTAATGTGTTTTGGGATTAGTTGGTATGATTGGTTGGGGTCCTGGGGGCTCGGGTGGATTCCGGGTGGTTAACAGATCGAAAATGGATTTTTGGAAATAGCTGAGTTGCTGGTTCCTGGTATTTCCACTTCTGAGGAGATGGGACCGCAGAGGCGGCCCCGCAGAAGTGAGGAAGAAGCCACAGAAGCGGTTGAGCGTAAGGGCAGCGAGGACCGCAGAAGCGGCCTTTGATCCGCTGATGCGGAATCGCATAAGCGGTAGGCTGACCGTAAATGCGAAAATGGACTGGAGCGCCATTGTCCGCAAAAGCGGGACAGCGGAAGCGGTAATAGTTCCGCAGAAGCGGAAATAGCTGGGGTAGAAGCTTTGTTTTAAAATCGGATGATTGGCCATTTCTCTCATTTTTTTCACTTCATTAGGCAATTTTTGGAGAGCTTCACGGAGGGATTTCATCATCAATGTTAAGGTAAGCTTCTCCTACTTATTTCCAAGTTAAATACAAGATTATACCATGGAATTAGACATGAAAATTAGTATAAAAATTGGGGTTTTGGTGGAAAACCTAGAAAATCATATTCTTGGAATTTAGCCANAGTTATTATTGCCCTTTTGTGGCTTAAAAACATTTAGATAATATTTAAAAGGAATTCTGGAAATTTTCCTATGAAAGAATTTCGTGTTCACTTGTTTCCTCTATTTGGATTAAAAATCATGCTTGTGAAATAAATCTACTATTTAATATATACATATTAAGGATGAATCATTATTCGACCATTAGAGAGCGTCAAAGTTGACCATCTCATCTCTACCCCTTCGGGATTAGGCGGGATACTCACTGAGTACACATTGATTACGTACTCATACTACACTTTTGTGCATTTTTGTTGCACAGGTATATATGCCTCTAGCAGCCTACTAGGCGTAGCAGCACGGCTGTTTCTAGGACTAGGTGAGCTGCATCATTCGAGGCAACCTCAGTTAGTGTAGTTCCTTTCAGCCTTTGTATTTCATTCCCTATCCACCGTATTTTGGACTGAGGTTGTATTTTATTTTCCTTATCAGTAGTTGCTCATGTACTTGTGACACAAGATTCTGGGGATGTATTTGGATTTATTCGGAAATCTTACAAGGTGTTTAAATATTTCATTGTTCATTCGGAGGAATATACTGAATCTTGTTTAAATTGTATAAAAGAAATGTTTTTAAAAAAAATTATTATAACGAGAATTTAATTAAGTATTCTAGTTGGCATGCCTGACATCGGTGTCCGGCGCCATCATGACCCTTAGTGGATTTTGGGTTGTGACAGGCACCGCCCTCAAACCCTCCACCACAGTAGGCGATGCCACCTCCTTTCCTCACCAAATTAACACCCCAAAGCTTCCTTGACCCCTTCTTCCCAAATCTGAAACCAGCTCCCTTCGAACATCCCTGGAGGCTCTCGGATTTTGGAATCAAACTTAGCCCTTTCCTATTTGCCCTGGTGATGGATGCCATAACGCATCATATTCAAGGGGAGGTGCCTTGGTGCATGCTATTTGCTGATGATATAGTCCTAATTGACGAAACACGACGCGGCGTAAACGAAAGGCTAGAGGTTTGGAGACATGCCCTTGAGTCTAAAGGTTTCAGGTTGAGCAGGACAAAGACAGAATACCTCGAGTGCAAATTTGGGGCGGGGCCGACGGAAGCGGGAGTGGAAGTGAGGCTTGACTCTCAAATAATCCCTAAGAAGAGTAGTTTCAAGTACCTGGGGTCAGTTATTCAGGGGATCGGGGAGATCGACGAGGATGTCTCACACCGGATAGGGGTGGGTTGGATGAAGTGGAGGTTAGCGACGGGAGTCCTGTGTGACAAGAAAGTTCCACCAGTACTAAAAGGTAAGTTCTATAAAGTAGTGGTTAGGCCGGCAATGTTATATGGGACCGAGTGTTGGCCGGTTAAGAATTCACACACGCAGAAGATGAAAGTAGCAGAGATGAGGATGTTGAGGTGGATGTGCGGGCATACAAGGATGGATAAGATTAGGAATGAAGATATTAGAGAGAAGGTGGGTGTGGCCCCCATAGAGGACAAGATGCGGGAAGCAAGACTCAGATGGTTCGGGCACATTCAGAGGAGGAGCACTGATGCACCGGTGAGAAGGTGTGAGCGACTGGCTGTGGTGGGCATGAGAAGAGGTAGAGGGAGACCTAAGAAGTATTGGGGAGAGGTGATAAGGCAGGACTTAGCGCGTCTTAGGATTACTGAGGACATGGCCCTTGATAGGGGATTGTGGAAGTCGAGCATTAAAGTTGTAGGTTAGGGGGAAGTTGTGGATATTTCCACAGCGCACTAGAGTGAGACTAGCTACTTAGGAGGTAATCGTAGAAGGTTACTGATCAGCTACCGACACAGGGAGTTATTTGTTGGATATTAGTATACCTTTCATCTATTTCTTCTATTTCATCTATTTCGTATTTCTTATACTGTTGCTATTGTGTTATTTTGTGTTATGTTGTGTATTTTACGTGATTTTTAGTATGAGTCTATTGATAGTACTAACTTATTGTCTTTCTTGTTGATGTCTTGAGCCGAGGGTCTCCTGGAAACAGCCTCTCTGCCCACGGGGTAGGGGTAAGGTCTGCGTACATATTACCCTCCCCAGACCCCACTTGTGGGATTATACTGGGTTGTTGTTGTTGTTGTTGTTGTTGAAGTTTCAGGCTCATGCTGAGGTTATGCTTGTATTTATGATGAGGAAATACATGCTTAATCTTATTGTGGGCCAAGATTCAGAAGATTTGAAGGTTCTTTTTGAGTGCTCACTGTCCAGGCTATTAGGGTATGCTCTTTTGCCTTCGTTTGTCAACCATTGTCCATTTCTCATCTTCTTCTGCCTATTTCTTTTCTTTTCTAATTGTCTGTTGTTTTGTTTTCTATTTTTTTTAGCACATCCATGTTTGCATGTTTAGCTTCAGATTAGTGTAGTCAATAATTGGTTCTGATTCTTAGTTTAAACGTGTTTCCATTTTGTTCCTAGGTTGACCTCAATTCCATGAGTCCTTAAGACTCTGTGGGTTGGCCCCAAGAGTTTTTTTTTAATCATTAATGTCGAGGATGGATTTTGAAAATCGAAGGGCCCAATAAGAATTCAATTTGGGTCTATTCAGATCCATTAATTTGGGTAGAGTAAGACCCAGATTTTGGTTGGCCTTTAAGGGGTAAAAACAGAGTACTAGGGGGGGTAATTTGGGGAAATTCATTAAGGAATCTTGCAATAACTGCCTTAGGAAGCTTCTTGGAAGCTGAAAATAGTCTTACTTGGCCAGCAAGTCAATAATCTAGGGACTAAGTAGCAAAAAGGTAAATTCAAAAAGGACTAAAATGGACTGAATCTGTTTGGTTGAGGAGTTTTTACTTGAGTTTGGTTTCGGCTTACGATTCTCTTGTTGGGTGGAGTTGATTTCTACTGATATTATCTCATTGCTGGTCCGTTGTTGCTGTTCATTGCTTTCACCTCTTCTTCTCTTTGTAATTTCCTGGTACACTATCAAAACCTGTCATGAAATTGAGCATTGACCAGCATGTATGAGGATTTGGAAATGCAAGTAGAAGTTTGAATAGAAATCTTAAAATTCTGATATAGTTACTGTCAGTTACTACTATTATATGTGATTAAATGCTTCAGTTTTTGAATTTCTGGTTTATGTTGAGTTATTGGTTCATGTCAATAGCTTAAGGTAGTTTAGTTGTTTAGGTTTAGTGTGCAATTTCAGAGTATTGGATGTTGTAATGTTGTTTGAACTCTACTTGCATGAACAGACTGTTAACATCGCTGTAGTAAAGGTTTATTTGAAGCTGTGTGTGATATAGTTACGTTTGAACTCTGCTGGAAATCATGGATGTTCAGTTTTGTTTAAAAAAGGCTTAGTACAAAGTTTGTCTTCTTTGTTTCACGCAATTCTAATATTGATGAGTTACCCAGGGCTCTAGCTATTTATTTCTCTTGCAATGATTTCTGCTTAAGTTTATCAAATTAGTTTAGAATAACAGAGTTTGGCATGATTATATGATGGTTACTTAGTTCTGAGCTTTCACACATGTTTATCTGTTCATTCCATTTCGAAAATAATTAATGTTGGAAACTAAATGGGCATTAACGGTCATTTTGAATTGAATTCAGGCCATTTTATGTGTTTGAAATCAATTTGGGGTCATTTGATCTGTTGCTTTAGCGTTGTTTGTGTTTCTGCAGGGATTCGACTTTGAATCCCTACCTTGTCAATGCACTACGGTTGCTGAATTGGGATTTCCATTGGGTCACTTTAAAAATCATTAGGCCTGTAACATTTGCAATGTGGTAATTGGGCACCCTTGAGCCCAGATCTGAGATAGGAATAGGGATCACAACAATACTATAAACCGGTCTGGTATTAGGTATCACATTTTTGAATTGCGCATTATCTTGAATTTGGCTTAAATTGTTTCGTAATTCATGGCCATTTAATTTTTCTTTTTGAAACCGAAGTAGTCTATTGGGCTCAATATTTTTAAAGAAAAATGAGTGTTTGTTTGATTATTACGTTCTTTAGTCTGCAGTTTGATAAAATGCTTTAGAGGTCTTTTAGGCTTTCTTTTCTTTAACTAAGCTTCTTTAAATAGTCGAGGTGCGCCATGCCGAACAAAAATGAAAATTGCATGTCCCTCGCTTAATTAGTTATAATTCAACCTTAGAATTCGAGGCTTGCCATTTAGCAAATTTTCATGGCCCTCACAAAGCTAATAATGCGTAGTTGCTTATAGGCTCGTTATTTAATAATCTACTTTCCTAAACTCGAGTGCACATTTATGTGACCCAAATCCAAATCTCAATGTTAAATAAAATGTGTTATGGACTGCGGGTGCATTTATGTGACGCGGTTCGAAATATATTTTAAATGACGTTGCAATCTTCCTTTAATTAATTAAATAAAAGTGGTTGAAGTGTTTAAATTGCACATATGATCAAAAATTTTTAAAATCAGATAATAGGCCAATTATAACAGTTGAACGACCGTTCTAGAACCACGAAACTCGGGAATGCCCAACACCTTTTCCCGGGTTAATAGAATTCCTTACCCGAATTTCTGGTTTGCGGACTGTAATACAGAGTCAACCCTTTCCTCGATTCGGGATTTGAACCGGTGACTTGGGACACCATAAATCTCCCAAGTGGCGACTCTGAATTTTCAATAAACAAAGAATCCCATTTCGATTGTCCTTTAATTATAAAAACTCCTTTATTATACCCCTTTCTGGGGGTGTAGTAAAAAAGGGGGTGTGACAACTATGTGTTTAAATATTGCAACATCTTTTTACTTTTGTTTATTCCCCTTCCCAAAGATTAGTTCGTGCACTCTGTCATCATCATTATACTCCACAAGATCCAAGGGCTCTCCACCCACTCCTCCTCCTAGTCCCGTTAGAAACGGGATCAAGGGAAAAATGGAAGATTTGAGGAACACCAGAAAGGAGAACTCAGTCGAACGGGTAGAGGTTACTCAGGGTATTTAGGTTTCCAAGGAAATTGCTTCCCAACTCGAGCAGAAGTTGTTGAAATTTCAAGAAGAACTGGACCAAGTTCGGAACTTGGCAAGCTTGTCGTTTTCCCTCACCACTCCAGAAGTTACTTTACCAAATTCTCAGAATCCCACACCTCCATAAAACATCCTGAAACCACTAAACCACCCCGATCCTCACCACCACTGCAACACTTGCCACGCATCCAACAATACTCCACTGCTTATCCTAGAACTTGTGAACTCCACAAATGACCTTTTTTATTCTCACCATAACACCCCCATCTATGTGGAAACTGTGCCGCACCCTAATCAACCCATTCAAACACACACAAGTCTGATGACAAGGACTCGCTAATCAGGAATCTGGCGGAAGAACTCAAGAAGCTGACTAGCAGAATTTAGGACGTCGAGGGAAGTAAGGGGATTGAAGGGCTGAATTACGAAGACCTTTGCATACAACTAGATGTCGAAGTGCCCGAGGGATACAAACCTCCTAAGTTCAAGATGTTTGACGGTACATGGGATCTAAGAGTTCATATGAGAACATACTGCGACAAGTTGGTTAGAGTAGGAAAGGACGAAAAGATTCGCATGAAGCTTTTTATGAGAAGTTTGAAGGGAGATGCTCTGTCTTGGTACATCAGCCAAGACCTGAAGAAGTGGTCAAATTGGGTAAGTATGGCATCCGATTTCATGGACAGGTTCAAATTCAACACAAAAAATGCTCCAGATGTGTTCTACATTCAGAACCTAAAGAAGAAACCTACGGAGACATTCCGCGAGTATGCTACTCTTGGAGATTAGAAGCTGCTAAGGTCAGACCGACTTTAGAAGAAGAACAAATAAACTGGTTTTTTGTCCAAGCTCAGGACCCACAGTACTATGAAAGGTTGATGTTGATTGAAAGCTAGAAATTTTCCGACATCATCAAGCTAGAGGGAGAGGATCGAGGAAGGAATAAAAAGTGGTATGGTCACAAACTTTGAAGCTTTGCAGGCCGCCAACAAGGCTCTACAGTCTAGTGGCACATCTAAGAAAAGGGATGTGAGTGCTGTGATGGTTGCACAGAGAACAAAGTCCCCAATAAAATACCAAACTTACCCAGTACCTCCACTCACATATCAACCTACCCCGAATTACCAAGCACCCTTAACCTCTTACCAAGCTCCACCACCTACTTACCAATCACCTCTACCACCCACATATCAGCCTATTTCACCTAGATACTCCCAACCCACACATGTCTAGTAAGCCTACAATGCACAACCCTCTCATTATCAATCACCTCCCACTCGCCAAAACTTTCCTAAACCCCGACCAAATTTCGACCGCAGACTTCCCAAACAATATACCACCATTTTCGAACCAATCAACCAGTTATATGAAAGGCTCTAGGCCACTGGCTATGTCACCCCTGTCCTTGCTATAACCCCTGAAAACCCTTCCTAATGGGTTAACCCAAATAAATCCCGTGCATACCATTCGGGCATGAAAGGGCATACCATTTATAACAAGAAGGTGGTTAGTTTGTGGCATTTGGGCAAGTCATCCATGCACGCTAGGTCAAACAGCAAGACAATGATGACTAGTAAGGGATCAGACATAGGTGTTGTCGAATTGGAATTCGAGTTGAAAGAAAAGGCCCAAAGGTTGAAATGCCAGATAACGGAAATGTACTAGGATTGGATTAATGGGCACCCTCTACCCTCATTCCCCACCAACTACATTGATAATCTTGCTTCCATCCCACTACCTTCACAATCCCAGATCCCCAATGCCGCCAGTCTCTCCCCACAACATACCCAGGCTTTACCCCTAGCCACAAGCCTTTTCACGCTCCACTCGCAAATACAAGCATGTCATTAACTACTCTCATTTTTCAGCTCCTCCTCATGCCAACATCCCTCTATCTTCTAGTGAAACCTTGTTCAAAGTTCCTGATGCCCAATACTATGGTACAAAACCAACTTTAAAGACCTCGAATCCATACTGTTGCGCTCCACATTTCGGGCCTCCCATTGAAATTGAAAAACCCGCTAAGATTGTGGAGCAAGATGAAGTATCTAGAAAATGTGTGATGTCTGCAAAAGGTTCTTCGAATGGTGTCGGGGCAAGTTGGAAAAAGCTGAAATTGGTGGTACTAGGGATGCCAAGCAAGCCTGTTGTAGTTGTGAAAGGGTCTCCCATTACCCCTGTTACTATTAAATCAGCGACCCAGTTGCCAGCACTTGAGACAAAGGATATCCCGTGCAACTACAAAAGAGCGATAATGACACACAAGGGAAAATAAGGGGAGGAAGAATTTGTTGAGATCGGAGGACTGACTCATTTTGGAAGATGTCTTACCTTCAAAGAATTAAGGAAGGCCAAGCTCTTCAAGGGTAGCCAAATGCTAGTAAAGAAACCGGTGACCGAGGAGGAGGTCGAAGAGTTCTTGAGAAAGATGAAAGTGTAAGACTATTCCATTGTTGAATAATTAAGGAAAACTCCAGCTAATATTTCTCTATTATCTTTGTTGGCACATTCGGATGAACATCGCGGGGCCATAATGAAGATTCTGAAAGAGGTACATGTTTCTGATAAGATTACAGTAAATCAATTAGAAAAGATTGATAGCAGGATTTTTGAAGCAAATAGGACCACATTTGCGGACGATGAGCTTCCTATAGAGGGTACGGAACACAATCGAGCTCCTTGTATCACGGTGAAGTGCAAAAATTATTTTGTCACCAGGGTGTTGGTTGACAATGGATCCAACGCAAATATTTGCCCTCTGTCCACTTTGCAAAAGTTGAAGATCGACACAGAAAGAATCCACATGAACAGTGTAGGTGTTCGAGGTCTTGATGGGAAAGTAAAAGGTTTTGCCGGAGATATAACGCTTGAATTGGTGATAGGGCCAATTGGTTTCAGTGTGGAATTTCAAATGCTACACGTGGTTTCCCCATATAATTTGTTATTGGGTAGGCCTTGGAGACATACCGCTAAGGCAGTACCATCGTCGCTACATCAAATGGTGAAATTTGAGTGGGACAAAAAAGAGATAGTTGTGCGTGGGGAAGAGGATTTATCCTTTCATGAAGATTTATTTGTTCCATTTATTGAGGCCAGAGATGATAAAGGATCTTTAGCTTATCAAACTTCCAAAATGATATCTGTCGAAAAGGTTCCTGAAGAAAAATGTATTCCAAAGCTAAGGCTATCACCTTCGATCTGCATGGTAGCTAATGAAATATTGAAGTATGGTTTTGTGCCGGGTAAAGGTCTGGGCGCATCTTTGCAAGTATCGTGGAGCCAGTATCTCTACGTAAAAATCTGGGTACATTTGGTCTGGAGTTCAAGCCTATAGGGGATGATGTGAAGAAGGCTACAAAGTTGGAAAAAAAGTATGGCCGCTTTCAAGGCCTATCCCACACCTCTTCAGGACTTTTTTTTAGGTCAGGGGCAGTGAAGCGTCCAGTGTTAGCAGTTCCAAAGCCTGTGTTGTCTTTGATGAGGAGTTGATTTGAGAGGGTCGGAAGTCTTTTGATGAAATGAACATGGTAGAAATTGGGGAAGGTTCTGGTGAGGAAGAGCTGCATTTTGTCAGGCGAATGTGAAGTTTAGCAATTGGGAAGCCGCTCTCCCTATGCAGAGGAAATCTCGGTAGTTTGCTTTGTTTTCCTTTCTATTTTGGTCATTCTAGGGTTGTGACCCAGATTTTTACTTTTCGCTTGTTTCATGAACAAACCCTGTTATCCTTTGTTTTCAATGAAATGCAATTTCCCTTTTCTATCACTCCTGATAGTTTTTATTTTTATTTTCTTTTTGTACAATTCTTTTATGCTGGTTTCAATGACATGACATGCATGAGGAGTCCTCGGCCGAGTTCTAAAGGCCAATTTAATTCTAAAAATCCACAATAGAGTGTGACAATGAAGTACAGATTGATGATGATAAATGGGTCAAAACCCGATTGGAGCAATTAAATCTGATTGCTGAGAAAAGATTGGCAGCAGTGTGTCATGGCCAATAGTATCAATAGAGAATGAAAAGAGCATATAATAAGAAGGTGCGTCCATGAAAGTTTGAAGTGGGTCAGAAAGTGTTGAGACATATCCTTCCACATTAGCCCGAGGCCAAAGGCAAGTTCGCCCCAAATTGGCAGGGGCCGTTCATCGTGATGAGAGTGTTGTCCAATGGTGCTTTGTATTTAACAGATATAGAATGCAAGTGTGTAGAAAAGGCCATAAATTCTGATGCGGTTAAGAGAAATTATGTATGATTTTCTTTTGTTTAATTGCATTTGTTTGTACTCGACATGTTTTGGAGATTGGAATGACGAAGGCATTTTGTTCTGCTATCTAAACACTCTACCCTTTGTTACCCTTTTAAGCCCTGTTTATTTCCTTTCATACCCTTCTTTTGGAATCAGTAGCAAAGATCAGAAATACAAGCGTAAAGGATAAGTAAAGGAAAAGAGAGAAAAGAAAAATGAAAATGAAAAAAAAGAAAAAGAAAAGAAAAAGGAAAAAAAAAGAGATAAAAAACGAAAAAGAAAAGGCAAAAGGAAGAAAGAAATGAAAAGAAGAGAAAATGGAAGAAACGGTAAGGAAAAATTACAACAAAAAAACAATTACTATGAAATGAACTACGTTCGACCTGATTCCTTTTAAGGATATGTAGGCAGCCTCACGGTTCGGTCCCATCAAAATAAAAATTCAAAAGTCCCAGAGCAAGAAACTGGGGCAGAAGTTGTGGTTGTTGTAAGAAATCTTATTCCAAAAGTTGTAATTTTAAACCCATTTAAATTGTTTTGAGCCTTTAATACCCTTTCTTTCTAACCCTATCCAAAAGCCCACATTACGGTCCAAAGAAAGACCTTCTGATCAGTCTTCAAGAAATGCCAAGTGGACCAAGAGGATGAGATTCATATTATGGGCAACACTCTGGTCCAAGCAGGAAAGTAATAAAAAATGAGAGAGTCTTATTTGTGAAAACTCTCGCGGGCACCATAAGGCGATAGGAGTTGAGAGAAATCAAAATGAGAGAGTCTTATTGGTAAAAACCCTCACGGGCACAGTGAGGTGACGGGAGTTGAGAGTAATAAAAAATGAGAGAGTTTTATTGGTGAAAACCCGCACGGGCACCTTAAGGTGAAAGTGATCTCAGAAATGAACAAATAAGAGAGGTCTATTGGTGAAAATCTTTCAAGGCACCGCAAGATGAACAAAGTTAAGGTTTGGGGTGAAGAAATCAGGTTATGGAATTCTGGGGCAACAAAGTATGGCAACTGAAAGTTGATTGGTTGGACAGATTGGGCTGATTAGTCCGAAATGCACGTCATGATCAATGGTACCAGCTGTTCCACTCAGATAAGTTTCTTTTCCTTTTCCTTTTGAACAAGTCGTCCGGTTTTGGATTCTTTTTATCCTTAACTCTCAAGGTCATTGCATTGAATTTCTTTTGGGGTTTTCTTTCTCTAAAATGTTCCAATGTCAGTCTTGTCCAAAGCAAATAAGAAAGGATTTCAAACCTCACTATCAGCTTCCAAAAATGCAAAGCACAGTGTTGCCAGAACGTACCAAATATAGCATGATGTAAAGTGGGATACAAGGAATCACCAGAAGTTTCATCAGTGGAATGATATGGTAATGTCATGGGAGATGCAAAGGTTCAGACAAAGGGGGCTGAGTTATAAAACAACAGTATGGGTATGTAATACTGGGGTCATCCAAGGCCATGGGGTTTGAAAGTGAGTCAGAAAGTCAAGCGGTTCAGGGCTAGTTCGGGGAAGCAGGTCAAAACAAAACATGGCAGCGGAGAGACCTTCAGCAAGAATTCCATTAACTAACTACCATTTTAAACTGACAAGATTTTCCTTTGATTGAAACAGGGGAAGAAAATTTTGTTTGTTTCGGAGAAACTCTCCGTAGGGGAAGAGCAAGAACCAAACAGGTTTGATCATAAACTCTCAGTACCTTGGAAAATGTGGCTTAGTTAAATTTCAAAACAATCATGAATAGCATAGAGGAATGTAAGTTGGTTTCAATGTTTGCATGTTTAAGATATGATTCAATTAAGGGTTTTCAGAACCCCCCCCCCCCCCCAAATAATGGGACCTAGTTTTAAGATTTTCATTAGATCACAAGATGTAGCGTAAATTCTATTGTAAGGTAGTATAATTCAGTCGTAAAAGTGTCATTTTTTAGGACAAGACTTGAGTTTGATTTTTAGGATCTTCCTGGATAATAGGATGTAGTTTAAGACCCTCTTAGATATCATGACTTAGCGGAAGTAACACCTATAGAAGATACAGCTTAGATCTATAATTGTCGTTTAATTAAGAGTTTTCAGGACCTCCCTAGATAATAGGACTTAGCTTTCAAATGCATAATAATAGTTGGTGGAATGATTCAGTTTAACACTCATCTATGTGCCTAGCTACCAAATTGGGGCAGAAAACTTTCTTTGTTTTGTCTATTTTTGTTGGAATCAGGTACCCGCTTGGAGAACAGGGAGAAAAAGTTCAAATTCAGCAGTCAGGAGCCCGCCTGAAGAACAAGGGAATACATTTCAAGTCAGCAGTTAGGAGCCCGCTTGGAGAGTAGGGAATACATTCAAGTTTAGCAATCAGGATCCCCCCTGGATAGCATGGGAATACATTCAAGTTTAGCAGTTAGGAGCCCGCCTGGAGAACAAGGGAATATATTTCAAGTCAGCAGTCAGGAGCCCGCCTGGAGAACAAGGGAATACATTTCAAGTCAACAGTCAGGAGCCCGCCTGGAGAACATGGGAGTACATTTCAAGTCAGCAGTCAGGAGCCCGCCTGGAGAACAAAGGAGTGCAATTCAAGTCAGTAGTCAGGAGCCCGCCTGGAGAACAAGGGAGTACAATTCAAGTTAAGCAGTCAGGAGCCCACCTGGAGAGCAGGGAATATATTCAAGTTAAGCAGTTAGGAGCCCGCATGGAGAGCAGGGAATACATACAAGTTAAGCAGTCAGGAGCCCGCCTGGAGAGCATGGGAATAAATTTCGAGTTTAGCAGTCAGGAGCCCGCCTGGAGAGCAGGGAATTCATTCAAGTTTAGCAATTAGGAGCCCGCCTGGAGAGCAGGGAATACATTCAAGTTTAGCAATCAGGAGCTCGCCCGAAGAGCAGGGAATACATTTCAAGTCCGCAGTTAGGAGCCCGCCTTAAGAATAGGGAGTACAATTCAAGTTAAGCAGTCAGGAGCCGGCCTGGAGAGCAGGGAATACATTCAAGTTAAGTTGTCAGGAGCCCGCCGGGAGAGCATGGGAATAAATTTCAAGTTTAGTAGTCAGGAGCTCTCCTAGAGAGCAAGGAATACATTCATGTTTAGAAATCAGGAGCCTGCCTGGAGAGTATGGAATACGTTCAAGTTTAGCAATCAGGAGCCCGCCTGGAGAGCAGGGAATACATTTTAAGTCAGCAGTCAGGAGCCCGCCTGGAGAACATGGAGTACAATTCAGGTTAAGCAGTCAGGAGCCCACCTGGAGAGTAGGGAGTACATTCAAGTTAAGTAGTCAGGAGACCGCCTGGAGAGCATGGGAATACATTTCAAGTTAAGCAATCAGGAGCCTGCTTGGAGAGCACGGAATGCATTCAATTTAAGCAGTCAGGAGCCCTCCTGGAGAGCATGGGAATAAATTTCGAGTTTAGCAGTCAGGAGCCCGCCTAGAGAGAAGGGAATACACTCAAGTTTAGCAATCAGGAGCCCACCTGGAGAGCAGGGAATACACTCAAGTTTAGAAATCAGGAGCCCGTTTGGAGAGCAAGGAATACATTTCAAGTCAGCAGTTAGGAGCCCACCTGGACAGCAGGGAATACATTTAAGTTTTGCAATCAGGAGCCCACCTGGAGAGCATAGGAATACATTCAAGTTAGCAATCAGAAGCCCGCCCGGAGAGCAGGGAATACATTCAAGTTTAGCAATCAGGGGCCCGCCTGGAGAGCATGGGCATACATTTCGAGTTCAGCAATCAGGTGTCACCTGGAGAAAGGGGAAACATCTCAAAATATAGTTTGGCGGTCAGGCGTCTACCTGGAGAAAGAGGCAACATCTCAAAATACAATTCAGCAGTCAGGCGTCCACCTGGAGAAGGGAAAGCACCTTAAAGTGTAGCTCAAGTTGGCAGTTAGTCATCCACCTGAAGAAAAGGAAAATATCTCAGATTATAATTCAAGTTGATAACAGAGGAATTTCACCGAAAGAATACAAGTCAGCATGGCAACAAAAGCTATAAGATCAAGTGTGAAGAGATAGATAGGTTTTGTAATTAATAGACCATAGTTTAGTCTAGCTTCTTTTTTTTTGAAATGATGTAATAAGGGGTTCAGTAAGGAATAGCAGCAGCAGCTGCAAAAGTGAAATCACAACTTCATGATAGTCCCAGCTACCAAACTTTTCTGAACTACACTGACCTGATTCCTTTTTATCCAAGGATATGTAGGCAACCTCAGAAGCAAGGTGCGGTCAAATCTTTCAAAAATGCTTCCCACAGAGTATTCAAACGGGCAAAAATCACTCATATCCACTCACTTTATCTTTGCACGAAAATTCTTCGTGTTTTCGAGCAAAGAGGGGCAGCTGTGAGCACGTGATTTTTGCCCTATATGAATTAATTCCATAATTTCAAAACAAAATAATTTCTTTTCAGCATTTGCAATTTTTGTGGATTTTTTTGGAATTTTTTATTAATTGTTTGCATTTTTGTCTGTGCATTTTAATTAATGAAAAATACAAAATATCTGTGCATTTGCATTTAGGGTCATATTTTATATTTTTAGGTTAATTAATTAATCCATTGTGGCAAAATATGAAAGAAAATAACAAAAATAGTTTATTTGCATTTTGGCCTTTTAATTTTCGAATTTTATAATTTTCTTTTAATTTAGGACATAGTTAATTTTGGCGAATGCAATTAGTTATTAATTTTTTTTAGGGTTAAATTAGGTTTTTATTTTGTATTTAACGAAAACTGAAAAATGAAAAAAAAGAGAAAAAGAAAAGGAAAATGAAAAGAAATGGTGGTCTTTTATAAAAATCCAATTGTTTGGGCCATGTCTTATAAAATTCCGCTCAGCCCAAGTCATTTTCCCCATACCCATTAAAAAATCGGCCCATACCCGTTCTAGAAACCCGGTCCAGCACCTCTTCACCTTAAACGACACCGTTTGGATAAGTCATTTGATTTGGGTCATCGAGGATCTTTGACCGACGGTTCAGAAGTGGGGAAGGTTTGGTATATTATTGTCCTAACGCCACTACCCCCTTTTTCAAACCCCCCTCTCAATCCCCTCGTCTCCAAACCCTTCCCCTGTAACGCCGTTGCCAACCGCCACCGAAAATTGCCCCACTACGGCGACAAGTCTCCGATGACCCCCAAATTTACACCACAACTCCGTCTCCCCTCCCTTAAGCCCATACCACACTTCGTTCCCCTTAAATCCCATTGGAACGTGTCAAATCTTCCAAACCCTAGGGCGTCGCCCTCAAACCCTCGACCATAGTCGGCGGCGCCAACTCCTTTCCTCACCAAATTAACACCCAAAAGCTTCCTTTACCCCTTCTTCCCAAATCTAAAACCTGCTCCCTTCGAACATCCCTGGAGGCTCTCGAATTTTGGAATCAAACTTACCCCTAAGTTATGGTATTGTCCAATTGAAGTTTTAGTGAAGTTTCAGTCTCATGGTGAGGTTATGCATGTATTTTTTATGAGGAAATACATTCTTAATCTCATAGTGAGCCAAGATTCGGAAGATTTGAAGGTTCTTTTTGAGTGCTCACTGTCCAGGCTATTAGGGTATGCTCTTTCGCCTTCGTTTTCAACCGTTGTCCATTTCTCATCTTCTTCTGCCTATTTCTTTTCTTTTCTAATTGTCTGTTGTTTTGTTTTCTATTGTTTTAGCACATCCATGTTTGCATGTTTAGCTTCATATTAGTGTAGTCAATAATTTGTTCTGATTCTTAGTTTAAACGTGTTTCCATTTTCTTCCTAGTTGGACCTGAATTCCACGAGTCCATAAGACTCTGTGGGTTGGCCCTGAGAGTTTTTTTTGAATCATTAATGTCAAGGTTGGATTCTGAAAATCAAAGGACCCAATAAGAATTCAATTTTGGCCTATTCAGACCCATTAATTTGGGTCAAGTAAGACCCAAATTTTGGTTGGCCTGTAAGGGGTAAAAATAGGATAACTATTGGGGTAATTTGGGGAAATTCATTAAGGAATCTTGCAATAACTACCTTAGGAAGCTTCGTGGAAGCTAAAAATAGTCTTACTTGGCCAACAAGTCAATACTCTAGAGACTAAGTGGCAAAAAGGGAAATAAAAAAAAAGACTAAAATAAAAAACTGAACCCTTTAAAGCTGCCCTAGTAACTTTCCTGTAAAGGCATTGTTTCTTAGAGCTCAATTCAGATTTTGAAGAGATTTAAAAATATAGAAATATAGACGGCTAGAATTTGGAGAGAAAAATATTGTTCTATTGAATTTCCTTCTTTGATTCTTTAAGTTTTTAACCTCTGAAGCAAGTTGCGATTCATTTGGAATTTTAAAATTGTTTGAATTAGAAGCTGGGACTCATTCTCTGGGATTTTAAAAGTATTTGTCATTTTATTGGTTTTGGGTTTCAAAAATGGACTGAATCTATTTGGTTGAAGAGTTTTTACTTGAATTTGACTTCGGCTTACGATTCTCTTGCTAGGTAGAGTTGATTTTTGCTGATATTATCTCATTGCTGGTCCGCTGTTGCTGTTCATTGCTTTCACCTCTTCTTCCTTTTGTAATTTCCAGGTACACTATCAAAACCTGTCATGAAATTGAGCATTGATCAACATGTACGAGGATTTGGAAATGCAAGTTGAAGTTTGAATAGAAGTCTTAAAATTTTGATATAGTTACTGTCAGTTACTACTATTATATGTGATTAAATGCTTCAGTTTTTTAATTTCTGGTTTATGTTGAGTTGTTGGTTCATGTCAATAGCTTAAGTTAGTTTATTTGTTCAGATTTAGTGTGCAATTTTAGAGTATTGGATGTTGTAATGTTGTTTGAACTCTACTTGCATGAACAGACTATTAACATAGTTGTAGTACAGGTTTATTTGAAGCTGTGTGTGATATAGTTACGTTTGAACTCTGCTGGAAATCATGGATGTTCAGTTTTGTTTAAAAAGGGCTTAGTACAAAATGTGTCTGCTTGGGTTCACACAATTCTGATATTGATGAATTACTTAGGGCTCCAGCTGTTTGTTTCTCTTACAATTATTTCTGCTTAAGTTTATCAAATTAGTTTTAAATAACAGAGTTTGGCATGGTTATATGATGGTTACTTAGTCCTGAGCTTTCACACATGTTTATCTGTTCATTCCATTTCAAAAATAATTAATGTTGGAAACTAAAGGGCATTCATGGTCATTTTGAATTGAATCTGAACCATTTTATGCGTTTGAAATCAATTTGGGGTCATTTGATCTGTTGCTTGAGCGTTGTTTGTGTTGCTACAGGGATTCGACTTTGAATCCCTGCCTTGCCAATGCACTACAGTTGCTGAATTGGGCTTTTCTTTGAGTCACTTTAAAGATTATTAGGCCTGTAACATTTGCAATGTGGTAATTTGGCTCCCTTGAGCCCAGATCTGAGATAGGAATATGGCTCATATCAATACTATAAACCAGTCTGGTATTAGGTATCGCGTTTTTGAATTGGGCATTCTCTTGAATTTGGCTTAAATCATTTTGTTAAAATTCATGGCCATTTAGTTTTTTCTTTTAAAACGCAGTAGGCTATTGGGCTCAATGTCTTTAAAGTAAAATGGGTGTTTTTTTGATTATTACGTTCTTTAGTCTGCACTTTGATAAAATGCTTTAGAGTTCTTCTAGGTTTTCTTTTCTTTAACTAAGCTTCTTTAAATAGTCGAGGTGCGCCATGCCGAACAAAAATGATAATTACACGACCCTCGCTTAATTAGTTATAATTCAACCTTAGAATTCGAGGCATGCCATTTAGCAAATTTCCATGGCCCTCGTAAAGTTAAAAATGCATAGTTACTTTCAGGCACGTTATTTAATAATCTACTTTCCTAAACTCGGGTGCACATTTATGTGACCCAAATTCAAATCTCAACAATAATTAAAATGTGTTATGGACTGCGGGTGCATTTATGTGATGCAGTTCGAAATATATTTTAAATGACGTTGCAATCTTCCTTTAATTAATTAAATAAAAGCAGTTAAAGAGTTAAAATTGCACATAGGTTCAAAATGTTTTAAAATCAGATAATAGGCCAATTTAACAGTTGAGCGGCCGTGCTAGAACCACGGAACTCGAGAATTCCTAACACCTTCTCCCGGGTTAACAGAATTCCTTACCCGGATTTCTCGTTCGCGGATTGTAATACAGAGTCAACCCTTTCCTCGATTCGGGATTTGAACCAGTGACTTGGGACACCATAAATCTCCCAAGTGGCGACTCTAATTTTTCAATAAACAAAGAATACTGTTTCGATTGTCCTTTAATTGGAAAAACTCCCTTAATGTATCCTTTTTCGGGGGCGT
This sequence comes from Nicotiana glauca, assembly GCA_026770625.1. Taxonomy (NCBI): domain Eukaryota; kingdom Viridiplantae; phylum Streptophyta; class Magnoliopsida; order Solanales; family Solanaceae; genus Nicotiana; species Nicotiana glauca. The sequence continues at coordinate 119,206 of MU776810.1, forward strand.
AGTTAAAAAGGAGGTGTGACAACTATGTGTTTAAATATTGCAACATATTTTTCTTATAATCTGTTCTAACTTGCTACCTTTTTGTGTTTACTTTTGTTTTATTCCCCTCCCTAAAGGTTAGTTCGTCCACTCTGGTATTATCATTATACTCCACAAGATCCAAGGGCCCTCCACCCACTCCTCCTCCTAGTTCCATCAGAAACAGGAACAACAGAAAAATGGAAGATTTGAGCAACACCAGAAAGGAGAACTCAGTCGAACGGGCAGAGTTTACTCAGGGTATTCAGGTTTCAAGGGAAACTGCCTTCCAACTCGAGCACAAGTTGTTGAAATTTCAAGAAGAACTGGATCATGTTTGGAACTTGGCAAGCTTGTTGTTTTCCCTCACCACTCCAGAAGTTACTTTCCTAAATTCTCAGAACCCTACACCTCCCAAAAACATCCCGAAACCACAAAACCACCCCGATCCTCACCACCACTGCAACACTTGCCACACATCCAACAATACTTCACTGCTTATTTTAGAACCTGTGAACTCCACAAATGACCATTTTATCCTTACCATAACACCCCTATCTATGTGGAAACTGTGCCGCACCGTACTCAACCCATTTCAAACACACCTTTGCATATAACCAAATGTCGAACTATCCGAGGGATACAAACCTCCTAAGTTCGAGATGTTTGATGGTACAGGGGATCCGAGAGTTCATCTGAGAACATACTATGACAAGTTGGTCAGAGTAGGAAAGGACGAAAAAGATTCGCATGAAGATTTTTATGAGAAGTCCGATAGGAGATGCTCTATCTTGGTACATCAGCCAAGACCCGAAGAAGTGGTCAAATTGGGTAAGTATGGCCTTTGATTTCATGGACAGGTTCAAATTCAACACAAAAAATGCGCTAGATGTGTTCTACATTCAGGACCTAAAGAAGAAACCTACAGAGACATTCCACGAGTATGCTACTCGTTGGAGATCAGAAGCTGCTAAGGTCATACCGGCTTTAGAAGAAGAACAAATGAACAGGTTTTTTCTTCGAGCTCAGGACCCGCTGTACTATGAAAGGTTGATGCTGATTGAAATCCAGAAATTTTCCGACATCATCAAGCTAGAGGGAGAGGATCGAGGAAGGAATCAAAAGTGGTATGGTCACAAACTTTGAAGCTTTACAAGCCACCGAAAAGGCTCTACAGTCTAGTGGAATGTCCAAGAAAAGGGAGGTGAGTGGCGTGATAGTTGCACAGAGAAAAAAGTCCCTAATCAAATACCAAACCTACCTAGTACCTCCACTCACATATAAACCTATCCCGAATTACGAAGCACCATCGCCCTCTTACCAAGCTCCACCACCTACTTACCAATCACCTTCACCACCAACATATCTTCCTATTTCACCTAGATATTCCCAACCTGCACATGACTACAAACCCTACAATTCTCAACCCTCTCATTATCAATAACCTCCCACTCGCCAAAACTTTCCTATACCCCAACCAAATTTTGACCGCAGACCTCCCAAACAATATACCACCATTACCGAACCAATCAACCAGTTATGAAAGGCTTAAGGCCCTGGCTATGTCACCCCTTCCTTGCTATAACCCCTAAAAACCCTTCCCAATGGGTCAACCAAAATAAATCATATGCATACAATTCGGGCATGAAATGGCATACCATTGATGAATGTCGTTCTCTGAAAGATAAAATCCAGGCACTGATCGATAATAAGATTATTGTGGCAAAGGAATCCTCCCCTAATGTCTGCAATAACCCTCTGCCTGACTAGAAGGGTGGAGGTGTTCACATGATTGAGATAGAGGATGATTGGGACCCTAAAAGAATCGATCGAATTAATTGCAGAAGGTGACGAGCTAGAGAAACCAACAGTCACCCTTAATCCAATTGTGGTCCAGATTCAGCCTTCTAGGGACGTTGAAGTGAATATGTCCATACCACTAGAGTTCGAAGCACCTTCTTCCGCAAAGATGCCGACACCGATTAAGGTCAAGCTTAAGTCCCCAAAGGCACCTATGCCATTTGAGGTTGTTGTGTTACCTCCCAAAGCAAGGACACCTATTCCGGTGGAAATGTTGGCCATAGCACCATTTGATACAAAGGACATTCCTTGGGATTTCACAGCCAAGGCAAGGAGGAAAGGAAAAGCCAAATATGGAGAAGCAGTTGCAGTACCAGGTATGACAAGAACTGGTAGGGTTTATACCTCGGAACATTTAGCCGAGTCAAGTAAGCAAGCCTCTGGTCGGCCAACCATTACTGAAACTGGGCTTGATGATCTCTAGAGGAAGAACAAGCAAAGGAATACTTAGTCATTGATCAGATGAACAAAACACCAGCCCAGATTTCTATCTTAGCTCTACTACAAAGCTCTGACGCACATAAGAATGCCTTATTGAAGGTGCTGAGTGAAGCATATGTACCGAGCAACATCACCGGAGGAGAAATAGCAAACATGGTGGGGCAGGTATTAGAGAGTCACAAGATCACTTTCCATGAAGATGAGTTGCCACCAGAAGGTTTGAATCACAACAAGGCATTTCACATCACTATGCAATGCGAGGATTATTTCATCACCAGAATCCTAATTGATGGAGGATCCAGCCTCAACATTTGTCCATTGGTAACTCTCAGAACATTATGAAAGAGCCTGCATGAGATCAAGGATAGAGCCTTCAACGTCAAAACTTTCGACGGTTCCCAAAGGAACACTATTGGGGAAATTAGCTTATGTCTGCAAATGGGGACTACTTGGTTTGATGTTGACTTTCAAGTGATAGACTTGCCCGCATCTTACAACTTTCTTCTGGGACGGCCTTGGATTCATATCGCTGGGGCTGTAGAATCAACCTTACATCAGGCAGTGAAATTTGAGTGGAATTATCAGAGGTGATTATTCATGGCGATGGTAGCAATCCCATATACAGTCACCAGACCATCCTAGCAATTGGAGGAAGAAGGAAGATAGGTGGGGAGACCTACCACCACATCAAGTGAGTCAACACCGTTGATAAGGACAAGTGGTGGAACAACCAAATTAAAAGCATACTGAACTAGAGCGGATATGAACCTGGCAAGGGACTTGGCAAGTACCTCCAAGGGATTGCTAAGCCTATCAAGCTAAAGAAACACGGTACCACCTTCGGTCTAGGATACGAGTATACTTGGAAAGAATTCAATGAATGGTCACCACCATGGCGTGGACCTTATTATCCACTAAAGTAGCCGATACCCCACTTAGAGAAAATTTTCCAGCCAGCCGATGTTATATATGGGTCGAAAGAAGAGAAAGCACTGGCAGCAATGAAAAATTTGTTCTTGGAAGATGATGGCATCGATTGTTGTGTCATTTTTGAGGAGGAGGGGGAGGAAGGCCCTTCCATAGAGGCCGTGAGCTGAGGAGCACACCTCAACAATTGGACCATCAGAACCACCAGAGCCCAGAAAGCTTCGGGGTAGCGAGGCTGAACAAACCACCATACATTATCTATTATTTATTTTCACTAGTTGATTTTCTTTTGGCATTTTTTTTCAAAATAAGAGCTCCAATGTTCAAAATCGTTATGAAATCTATCAAAGCACTTCAGTTTCTTATAAATATTACTCTTATTACTTTCTCTCATTTACTTTATTTATACAACATTACTATTACTTATCTTGATGAACTGATGACTGTGACTTGCAACGAGACAAATGCAACAAACGGATATACACTCAGAGGAAGATGATGTACCAGAAGAGGTTGTTAAAGAGGTTGAGGATTTTAAGAATAGACCTAAGTCCAACATGGACAAAACTGAGGTTGTGAACTTGGGAAATGCAAAAAATGTCGAAGAAAGTCGCATCAGTGTTCATCTATCACCATCAGAAAAGAAAGAATACACAGAATTTCTAAAAGAGTATAAGGACATATTCGCCTGGTTTGAGTATATCTATTATGGCACACAAACAGTCGACTGATCCGTCATGTCCACCGATAAAGCAGAAACTCAGAAAGTTCAAGCCCGACATGAGCTTGAAAATTGAGGAAGAAGTCACTAAGCAAGTCAAAGCTAAGGTTCTCAGGGTAGTAGAGTGTCCGACATGGTTAGCCAATATGGGAAGGTTGGAGTCTGCGTCAACTATCGGGACCTCAATCAGGCCAGTCCCAAAGATGACTTCCCCTTGCCAAACATACACATTCTAATTAACAACTGCACCAAGCATGAGTTGCAGTTATTTATTAATTGTTTTGCTGGGTATCATCAGATATGGATGGATGAGGAAGACGTTGAGAAAATGACTTTCATTACGCCATGGGGGATGTATTGTTACAAAATGATGCCATTTGGGTTAAAGAATGTTGGGGCCACCTACATGAGGGTCATGGCTACCATTTTCCATGATATGATACATAAAGAGATCAAAGTGTTTGTAGATGATGTCATCATCAAATCCAAGAAAGCCACGGATCAAATGGAAGATTTGAGAAAGTTCTTCAATAGATTGAGAAGGTACAACTTGAAACTGAATCCCACAAAATATGCATTCGGGGTTCCTGTCAGAAAACATCTTGGGTTTATTGTAAGTCGCCAAGGGATTGAGCTAGATCCCTCAAAGGTCAAAGCTATTCAAGAATTGCCACCACCAAAGAACAAGAAGGACATTATGAGTTTCTTGGGGAGACTTAACTACATCAGCCGGTTCATAGCACAATCTACTGTCATGTGTGAGTCAATCTTTAAGATGCTGAAGAAGGATGCCACTACCAAATAGACTGATGATTGTTAGAAAGCCTTTGACAGAGTTAAGGAGTACCTGTCAACACCGCCAGTTTTGGTCCCGCTCGACCCAGGTAGACCCCTACTACTCTATCTTGCAGTATTGGATGGAGCGTTAGGTTGTGTTCTGGGGTAGCATGATGAAACGGGGAGGAAAGAACAGGCCATCTGCTGTGTTAGCAAGAAGTTCACCCCGTATGAGGCCCGATATTCTCTGTTAGAATGCACCTGTTGTGCTCTGACTTGGGTAGCTCAGAAGTTGAGGCACTATTTCTGTGCCCACACTACATACCTCATATCAAAAATGGATCCACTAAAGTACATCTTTTAAAAGCCCATGCCTACTGGCAAGCAAGCCAAGTGGCAAATCCTGCTGAGTGAATTCGACAATGTCTACGTAACTCAGAAGGAAATCAAAGGACATGCATTAGTAGATCATCTTGCCAAGAATCCTATGGATGGAGAATACGAACCCCTAAAAACATATTTCCTGACGAACAGGTATCCTTTGTAGGAGAAGATATTGCAGAATCCTATGATGGTTGGAGGATGTTTTTCGATGGAGAAGTAAACTTCAAAGGAGTTGGAATAGGAGCAGTCCTAGTGTCGAAAACCGGTCAGCATTATTCGGTGTCGGCCAAACTCAGGTTCCCATGTACCAACAATATGACCGAATACGAAGCCTGCATCTTGGGACTCAAGCGGGCCATTGACATGAACATTCAGGAATTACTAGTGATCAGAGATTCATACCTGCTTATACATCAGGTCCGAAAAGAATGGGAAACCAAGAACTCTAAGATACTCCCTTATGTGCATCATGTACAGGAGTTGAGGAAGAGATTCACAAAGACGGAATTCCAACATGTCCCTAGGGTCCATAATGAGTTCGCCGATGCATTGGCTACCTTGGCCTTTATGATACAACATATAGATAAGAATTTCATTTATCATATCCCTATAAAGATCTACGATTAGCCAGCTTACTGTGCTCATGTCGAAGAAGAAGCAGATGGAAAACCTTGGTTTCATGATATCATGGAAATTTGGCAAAAGGAGAATACCCAGAACTGCAAATCCCACTCAGAAGCGCACACTTCGGAGGTTATCTAAAAATTTCTTTTATAGTGGAGGAATCCTGTATAGGAGGACTCCAGATTTGGGATTGCTAAGATGTGTCGACGGAAGGCAAGCATCTAAAGTGCTAGAAGAAATTCATGCTGGGACCTACGGTCCACATATGAACAGTTTTGACTTAGCTAAGAAGATACTTCGGGCAGGTTATTTTTTGGATGACTATGGAAACATACTGCATTCAGTACGTCCGAAAGTGCCACCGCTGTTAGATACATGCAGATATGATAAAGGTGCCCCCAAACGAGCTTAATGCCACAAGATCACCGTGGCCATTCGCCGCGTGGGAATGGATGTTATTGGACCAATCGAACCTGCCACATCAAATGGGAATAAGTTTCATCCTCGTGGCGATTGATTATTTCACCAAATGGGTTGAAGCAGCATCATACAGGGCAGTGACTAAGAAAGTCGTGGCAGACTTTGTCCGGGACCGTATCGTTTATCGATTCGGGATTTCAGAATCAATCATCACTGATAATGGTTCCAATATCAACAGTGACCTGATAAAGGTCATGTGTGAAACCTTCAAAATCAAACACAAGAATTCTACAGCTTACAGACCTCAGATGAATGGAGCCATAAAAGCCGCCAACAAGAATATCAAGAAGATACTGAGGAAAATGATAGAGAAGCATAAGCAGTGGCATGAGAAGTTATCATATGCTTTATTAGGGTACCGCACCATGGTCCGCACATCAACTGGGGCAACTCCCTATATGCTGGTTTATGGTACAGAGGCGATCATTCCCGCCGAGGTAGAAATTCCTTCCTTAAGTATCATACAAGAATAAGAACTCGAAGATGTAGAATGGGTAAAGAGTCTCTACGAGCAGTTAGCTCTTATAGATGGAAAAAAATTAATGCAGTTTTTCACAATCAGCTTTATCAAAATATGATGTCCAGAGCCTTCAAAAAAAGAGTCAAGCCGAGATAGTTTACATCGAGACAGCTGGTGTTAAAGAATTTTCTCCCATCTGGATGAGGCCAAAGGGAAGTGCTCTCCCAATTGGTAGGATCCGTAGATGGTTCACCGAGTTCTAACAGGAGGAGCCCTCATACTTATAGAAATGGACGGAGAAGTTTGGCCGAAGCTGATCAATTTAGATGCAGTTAAGCAATACTATGTGTAACCATTTATGATTTCCTTAACGATGTAATTCGAACTACGTCTGACCTGATTCCTGTTTAAGAGGGGATACATAGGCAACCTTATGTGTTAGGTCATAATTCAATAAAATTTTCATTTTCCCCACAATTGGAAACTAGGGCAGAATTTTGAGGAGGACTCTCAAAATTCTGAAGTAACTTCAGCCGATCATCTTAAGAAATCGTCAGAAATAGCAGCCCAATAAACTGGGGCAGAATTTTGAGGAGGACCCTCAAAATTCTTAAGCAAGAAAAGTTGCATCATGTTGAACCACGTCACAGTCGTTGATTCGTCTAAAAACTATTTCTTATATACTTACGTCATATCTTTAACAAACTCATGCATGTTTTATTATCGAAATTGCTCTTTTCCGCAACGCTACCCCTATGACACATACCGTGTCATCAGATCAGAGCTGAGCAGGTCAAGCAAAATCAGCGGGGATACTAACTAACCCTTCCCCTTTACAAAACTCACGATTTTTCTTTGGATGCAAGCACCCGAGTAACAAAATTACTAAATACATTTATACACCCATACTTTTTAATAGTACAACTCTCAGAACCGTCACTTATCTACAATCGCAATCCATGCACAATGTCCCCAGTAGCCGCAATATCGCAATCAGCTATCAACTAAGAAATTTTATTATTACTCGCCTTTCATTTCTTGCATTGCATAAGGCTACCATTCTGCCTTCTGAGAGTAAGCTCTGTCTCCATCTGCATTTCCTGCATTGCATAAGGCTACCATTCTACCTTATGAGACTAAGCTCTGTCTCCATCTACATTTCCTGCATTGCATAAGGCTACCATTCTACCTTCCGAGACTAAACTCTGTCTCCATCTGCATTTCCTACATTGCATAAGGATACCATTTTGCCTTCCAAGACTAAGCTCTGTCTCCATCTGCATTTCCTACATTGCATAAGGCTACCATTCTACCTTCCGAGACTAAGCTCTGTCTCCATTTGCATTTCTTGCATTGCATAAGGCTACCATTCTGCCTTCCGGGACTAAGCTCTGTCTCCTTCTGTATTTCCTGCATTGCGTAAAGCTATCATTCTGCCTTCCAAGACTAAGATCTGTTTCCATCTGTATTTCCTGCATCCGAGGTTAAGCTCTACCTCCATCTTGCATGGATGAAATATCGCCACCATTTATCTTTACATCTCGTATCGACTAAAATATTGCCACTTATTTACCTTGCATTTGGCTCAATGATCGCCACCCTTATTCACATCTTGCATTGGTTGAAATATCGCCAGTTTTATTTATATATGTATCGGCTGAAATATCGCCACTTATTTACCTTGCATTTGGCTGAAAGATCGCTGCTTATTGCATTGCATAGGTTGAAAGATCGCCACTTTTTGCATCTCATAAGTTGAAAGATCGCCAAATTGTCCAAAGGCATCATTGTTCGGAGGCACCATTTTCATAGACCGAACATGGCATGCCATGGCCTGAGGACCCCACTTTTATCTCTCACATATCATTATTCAAAGTTATCATGGTTTGGAGGCATCATTCTCATAGCCCGAGAACATTATTTCATAACCTATGTATCCTTTAATATACGCTTCATGACACAGGACGTCATGGTCTAAGGACGTCATCCTAACCGTCCAAAGACAACATTCATGTTCCAACGGGAACTTGCATCATCATTAAATTTTGCACCACATACATTTGTATTGTTTATTTGCAGGTAAACCGGCTATCAACGACCGTCTTAGTAGGAGCAATCCTCCTCCTGTTCCCACAGCGTTGATTATACCTTAACTATCCTTCATGACCTAAATACAATGACCGCTCTTGTAAAACCTCCATCAGCGTATTCCGTTGATGGATCCTGAACTACATATGGCCTGATTCATGTAAGACTAGGGATATTAGGTTGCTCAGGAATCAGAGCACGGTCAAACTTTTCAAACCGTTTCGTTCGGTCAAATTGACCATCATATCTTTACCCGACAATTCTTTCATCCTTTCCAAGTAAGAGGAGAAGCTGTTGATACACAATTTTTCCTTGTACATTTTCATGTATATAAAATACTTTCAAAATAACATATATATGCATATATAATCATGCCCAAGGGTTTTAGTTTTTTCCCAATTTTTAAAGGGCAAAGGGTCAAAATTTCCCCTCTACCATTGTTTATTCGGAAAAGGGCCTAAAATGACCCTTTACTATCTGAAATAGGACATCAAAGCCCTCCGTTAAAAGTTGGCCTCTATTCTGCCCTTGCCGTTAACAAATGGGCTCATATATGTCCTCTATGACTAACGGAACATTCATAAATCCACGTGGAATAACATTTTACATTTTAAAATCCAAAACCATATACTTCCTAATTAAAAAAAGCCACTAGGATTTAAAAAATACCCCCACCCCTCCTTTTTTCCATGCCGGGCCCCTACCTTACCCCCAAACAAGAGCTCTATATCTATCTTTCTCCCTCTCTTTGAGATATGGCTGTCAGCCCTCCATTTTGCCAGCCGGCCGGATTTGAACACTAGTAGATCTAGTGGACCAATCATGGCTACTCCCCTATCTTTCGCTTCTTACTTGTTCTTGAAGATAAAAACACTGTCGATCGACAGTGAATCGGGTGCATCGGTGACCTCAGATTTGGCCGAAAATATCTCTCCGGCGAACTTTGGCTTTCTTTAACTTTTTTTTTGTATTTTATGTACTTCTGCTTGCTAGATCTAATAGAAGACAAACAAGAAAGGGCTGGGATTTTTGCCGGAATCTTGCTGGAAAAATTATTGGTCCGCTTCCTTTGCTTTTTTAGAAATGTTATTCCGGTGCTCATTGTCGTTAGAATAGTATCCCAGGCTAACCATTTTCAAATCTTCTCTCATTTCTTGATGCTATCACTGTTTTTGGCTGCATTATTGCTTTGCTTTATGACCCATTTTAGTTTATAGTTCTATGTGGGTTTCCTCACCTTTTTGTGTAACATTTTAGTGTTATTCCAGTATTTTTTGCCATGGTACCAATGCCGTCTCCGGACGTTAACTATGGTTATAAATATGGGTGCATATCTTTATTTGAATTTAATAGGATTTTGGATGTTTGGTGACTTTAGTTGGTCGGATAATTTCCGGCGAGTCCATTCGTTTCAGTCACTGTCCCATGGTCAGTGCTTTGAATAATCCAGATAATTTCAAGAAAACCCATTTTCAAAATGTTAGATGAAGGAAATATATAAGCCCATTTGTTAACGGCAAGGGCAAAATAGAGGCCAACTTTTAACGGAGGGCTTTGATGTCCTATTTCCTATAGTAAAAGGGCATTTTAGTCCCTTTTTCATTGTTTATTAGATACTTCTGCAATTCGTTACACTTTTCGTCCAATCTAGCCTCTACTGTTAATCAAGTTTTAAAAATTACCCCTAACCCTAATGTTTTGATACTATGGCAGCTAACCCCCTTAATTTCATCCATGTCAACTGCCATGTCATAAGGGTCCTACAAAAAAATTTCAAACAAATCCCACCCATCTCCTTAAACTATTCCCATCCTTCTGCCGCACCATCATCTCCGGGAATACAAACTCAAAAATCACTATCTCCACATATGAAAAGGCATCACAAATGTAACGACCCGACCGGTTGTTTTGAGCCCTAGCACGTAGTTTAGCAGTCTGAGGCCATGAGCAGCTTCATTTCAGGTATTGTGACTTATTCTCATGGTCGGAATTTAAATTCAGGAAGATCGGAGTTAAATTTAAGTGAAAATTCTCATTTGAGAATCTTAAAGTTGAAAAAATGAACTAGGATTGGATTTTTGAGTAAACGACCTCGGAATCGGGATCTGAAGGTTCCAGCAGGTTTGTATGATGATATTGGACTTGAGGGTATCCCTGGTTTGAGTTTTGGATAACCCGGGAGCGTTTTGGCGCCTATTATGAAAGTTAGCATTTTAGTCGTTATCGATGTCCGTTTGGCTTGGAGTGCATTTCAGCTTGGAGTGTATTTCAGCATTATCGATGTCCGTTTGGGGTTTCGAGATAGGGAGTAGCTCCGTATGGTGATTCTGGAGTTGGGAGCACGATCGGAAGTGAATTCGGAGATCCGTAGGTCATTTTGAAGCCATTTGGCTAAAGATAGAAATTTGAAGGTTTTTTGGGAAGTTTGACCGGAGGTTGACTTTTTGATATCGGGGTCGGAATCCAATTCCGGAAGTTGGAGTGGGTCCGTAATGTCAAATGTGATTTGTGTGCAAAATTTGAAGTCGATCGGATGTGGTTTGATAGGTTTAAACATCGAGAATAAAAGTTGGAAAGTTCAAAGTTCATAAAGCTTGGATTGGAGGTCGATTGATGATTTTAGCATTTTTTGATGTGATTTGAGGCCTCAAGCGTATTGGTTGGTAGGTTTGGTTGAGGTCCCGAGGGTCTCGGGTGGATTCCGGCTGGTTAACGGATCGAAATTGGAATTTGGAAGAGAGCTGAAGGCATCTGGTTATTGGTATTTTCGCTTCTGCAGTTGGTTGACCGCAGAAGCGAACGGGGAGCCGCAGAAGCGGTTTTTGGCCCAAAGCTTGAGGACCGCAGATGCGGTCAAAATTCTGCAGAAGTGGAACCGCATCTGCGGAAGGTGCATCGCATAAGTGGGAAAGGGCGGCATGGGAAGGAGCCGCAGAAGCGGCCTTTGGACTGCATAAGTGGAACTGCTGATGCGGCATGGCTTCCGCAGAAGCGGAAATGACTGGAAGCAGAACCTTGTTTTAAATCGTGGGATTGAGTTCATTTCTCCCATTTCTTCATGGTTTGGGCGGTTTTTGGGGAGCTTCAAGAGAGGATTTTGTCATCAATGTTGAGGTAAGTTACCCCTATCACTTTTAAGTTAAATACATTGATTATGTATGGATTTTTAGCATGTAAATTGGTAGAAAATTGAGGGTTAGAGGAAGACCTAGAAAAAAATTATTCTTCTTGGATTTTGACCATGATTTTGAGTATGGAATTAAGAGAAAATCATATATTTGAGTTCGTGAGTTGATGGGTAAACTTTATCTTCGAGAAATTTCGGATTCCGGGCATGTGAGCCCGGGGCATTTTTGACAACTTTTCGTTCGGGGTTAGGAATTGTTATATATTGTGTTGTAAAGTATAATTTAGCATATATTAATGGATTTATATGATCGTTGGATAGTTTTGGAGCTTTGTGCGTTGGTGGAAGTCTTCGAAAGAATGTAGAATGCTGGTTGTGGATCTTCGTAACGAGATGGGTCTCCTTTCTAATCTTGTGAGGGGGAATTTACCCCATAGGTGAGTTAAATTGGTTATGTGCTCCTATTTGTGGGGGCTACGTACGCACGAGGTCACGAGAGTCCGTGCATAGCTATTATTATGCTATTGTTCGGGTAGTCTAGGACCCAAAAAGCATGTTATACTTGGATTACTGTGAACCCATTGATAATTTGAATTGTTTAAATCACCTTGAATTGGTTAAGGAATTTAAAAAGAGATTTAATATTAAATTCTCCCTGAAATGTTAAAAAGAGAAATTTGTCTATTTGGTTGATTATCCCCGATAAGCTCTTGATTTCCTAATTGAGCATGTATTTTATGTGTGCCTGCGTCGCATGGATGATTCGCGAGCAGGATATGTGTTTATTTATGGAACGGGCCGAACGCCTCGGTGAAAATAAATGCATCTATGGTTCGTGCCACTCGACCCTCGACACTGCATAATTTATATTCCTGTTGGAGCGGGTCGTCGACCTCGGCATGATTTGCGCATATTTATCTGTTACTTGAAAATTGTAAACGTGGAATTGGCCCTACGTGGCTTGATATAAACTGATAAGATGATAAAGAATAGACTTTAGAAGCCCTTGATTTATTGATGAAGATTTTTACCTATTTTCTGGCTTCACAATCATAACTTCTATACAAATCTATGATTATCCTCGCATTTATAGAATATTGTTAATTGACCTCTAGTGAATGTCGGAGTTGGCCATATCGTCTCTACCCCTTCGGGATTAGGCAGGATGCTCACTGAGTACACGTTGATTACGTACTCATACTATACTTCTATGCATTTTTGTTGCACAGGTATATATACCTCTAGCAGCCTATTGGGCGTAGCAGCACGGACGACTCTGGCACTAGGTGAGCTGCATTGTTCGAGACGACCCGCATCCAGTGTAGTTCCCTCCAGTATTTTCTTATTATTATTTCCCTGTCCACTGTATTTCGGACATATGTTGTATTTTATTTTCCATATCGATAGTTGCTCATACACTTGTGACACCGGGTTCTGGGATGGTTTGAAGTATTGTATTAATTGCTTAACTTTTAAATTTGATTTGAAACTATATTCTCTAAAATTTCCAAATAATTAAGAAAAAATCCTGGATTTCGGAACTGTTAAAACGAGATTTAATTTAGTATTTGAGTTGGCTGGCTTGATAGCGGTGTCCGGCGTCACCACGACTCTTAGTGGATTTTGTGTCGTGACAACACATCCATCAAACGATTTTTCTCAAACCACCACCTGATAACACCACACACAGGGTAACATCCATATTCACCCTCTCCATTAACAACAGAGTATGCATTCATAAAAGATGGTGCTTCATTTCCACGTCCAATAGTTTATGAACCAAAGCCAGTAGCGGTTGAATGAAAGAAAGTCAATGGAGTTTATAATCTAAGCTGCAGATTCTTTGACAATGGCTTCATCAATTCCACCAACCATATAGATGAATGCTCTTAAAGGACATCATATTTTCCATCCAAGACTCATTGGAAAAATGAATTACAAAGGAAATAATTATCATCAGATGCTAGCAGATTGAATCAACTCGTTAAATATGCAAAATATAATAAGAATTTCTCATCTCGAATAAACTCCACCAAATAGGGGAGAAATAATTAGGGAGGAATAAAATTAAAATAATTTAGCATTTAATTGGAAATAGCTTCATCTCTCAACTTGTTGAAAAAATGGAGAAGGGAATAAAGAGAAATAACATATGACAAAAGGATATGACAGAAGAATAATTGATTCATTTACTCTAATTATTGAGAAAGAAAAGAGCAAGTTGGGGAAAGGAAAATTTATGGAAGAAATTAATGCACCGAATGATTTCTTTGAAGGAGTAGCTGATTCCTCTTGACGAACTATAGGTTTTTCAACAATGGAGGTCTTTTACGGAGAAGAAGGAGTTGCTATGAAGTGGGGCTATTAAATGTAGGGATTTTAAGTAATTTTAATTATTTATTATGAAGGCATTTTAAAAATATATGCTGACTTGGCTATCTGCGTGGCACTTTAATTGAGGGGTTAACTGCCACAGTGGAGAAACGTTAGGGTTAGGGGCAATTCTATCAAGTTTATTAACGATATGGGCTAGATTGGACGAAAAGTGTAATAGATGGCAGAACTAAATAATAAAAAATAGTAGAGGGGCAATTTTGGACCATTTTCCATTTTTAAAATCAATTTATTATCCATTTTAGCAGTACATAATCAATAATTATTCCCAAAATTATTCATTTTGGTGAAAAATTTATTTTATTCTCACATTTATACCAAAATATAGTTAAGGTAATTTTTTATATATTTTTGTAAATCTATTTGGAATTTTAAAAATTAAATTGCATATAATTGTAATTTTAGCCTATTTTAAGATTAATAGCATTTTATAATTACGAAATTGGTTCTAATATTTTAAAATTAATATTTATATATTAGACACTGATTAATTACTTTTAATTTAATTTCAAAATTATTTTTACTATTTTTTATAAAATAAAAGGGAAAACTGGTTATTTAATATATAGCCCCAATTCGTTTCAATTGTAGCCCCATTACGTTTCAATTTTAGCCTCCAATTGACCCAATCTTAACCCCCAATCAGACTAGCCAAATTTTAATTTTAACCCAACCCCTCAACCCATTTATCCAACCCGCCCGATTTTCTTTTAATCCAAGCCGCTGATCATTTTGATTAACGGCCACGATTGCTCCTTACCATTTTAATTCTCCAATTATACCCTAATCCTCTCATTTCCATCTCTCATCCGCCTTCAAACACTTTCCTCTCCTAAAACCTCTCGAAGGTTCCACGGAACCCTAGTCATCTTCTGCCTTTTTCAACCGCACTTTCACCAAAATTCATGGCTTCTCAGGCCATGGATTGCCTGTACTCAACCCCCTCCACCTTTAAACCCTTGGTGTTCGAAGTTTTGAGGTCTGACCTCGATGGTGTTCTTTGAAATCTTCTCAGATTCATGGCTTTGAGGCCTCATCGGCCTCGCTCTAGCGTATCCAAGCATCAAGAGCCTATTTCTGAACTCTCCGACTCAAGATCGGACTTTCTTCCAAGCCTTCTCATTTCTAGGGTTTCTCTGAAACCCTAGCTATTCGAGGTTTTTCTCTGGTTGTTTTCTTAAATCTATGCTATATATGTGTTCTATTGGAGTTTTAAAACATTTTCCCCATTCTTTTCTTTCAAAATTTGTTTCTTTTCGATTTAGGGTTTCTGAAAAAGTTTCAAAATGTTTCTCTGACTCTCCTTCTTATTTTCTTTGTGTGAATATGTCTATGCTATGGTCTTACGTTCTCTTTTCTACCTCACATGTTCTTCTCCTATGTTCTTATGTTTGCCTTATTATGCATATTTTTCTATTGTGCTATGTTCTTTATTCTACTGGTTTCTATATCATGCTTTCACATGTCTATCTTATGTGTTCTTTTTGCTAGGCTTTTTCGATACCCCTTTGTTCCTTTACTGTATTTTTTTACTAAGAGTTTAGTCCTTTGTTTGCCTTCTTCTGGACTTTGTTTGAGTTTTTTCTAAACATGTTTCATCTAGTGTTTCTTAAGTTTATATCACCTCTTTTTTCTTCTGAACTTGCTTAAGTTTCGAGCTTTTCTTAAAACATGCTCTTTATACTTCAAGTCAGCCTTTTCACTTTGTTGCTGCGAACCTACTATTTTACCTATTTGTTTTTCTCATGAGTCTCCGAAAGAGATCTTTGAGTCTTTTTCAGTTATTTGTCTTCTCGTCTTTGCATCTGATTCAAGTTGAAAACCCTAGGGTTTGGGGTTTTTGTCAAGTTTGATCTTGTGGCTGGACTAGGGTTCTATTATGGAACCATGGGTTCTCTCTAACTAAGTCTGAGTCTATGTACTGAATTTGCGCATCTTTGTTTGTGACTCTGAACTTTTCTATACTAGATTTTTTCTAATTAGTATGACAGTTCTTTCTTGTTTGACATGTTTGTATGCTTTATATATGAGGAATTCTTCCTTCAAAAAGGGTTTTGCCAATTTGTGATTGATTCAGAATTCCTTTTAATAAGGTTCAATTTACTGTTACTAATTAAACCTTTCTTCACCTTTTCTTGTTGGATTCATTCATACCAAAACTCAATTTCTAATTTTTACTAGTTGTTGATCGATTGTCTTTTCTTATTTGCACAAATCGTGTTGCTATCAAACTCTTTCCTTAAATAGTTTCTGTGTATTTGCCCTTCTTGTACTACTTTGAAAAAAGATTTTGATCAAACTCTTTTCTTATTTATTCTGCCCGTTTGAAATCAGAATCCCTTAATTAATGGGAGACATTATGTAATTGATTTCAAAACTATTTTCTTACCTTTTTCTTACTTGCTTTCTACGCTATAAAGGGCACGAACTTTCAACACTTTAAGACATCTTGAGTTCAATACTCTAACACACAACACTTATCGAACAATTTCAATTTCAATACTCCTGCACCCTCACTCTTTTTTGAAATCTTCTGGCTGTGTGTTTGCAATTTGACATTACTACTGCTCTTCTCTCTTTGTTTCCCTAAAACTAATATGTTCTAATTTTGTTTTCAGTCTCATCCCTATGTGTTTGCTTTACAGTTTCTACAATCTTGTCTACTTTGCTATTTATGTTCGGTATTGAATATGTTGTTCTCTTTGCATCTATTGCTGTTATGAATTCACTATACCCTTATTCCCTTTTGTGTGTTTGACTTAAAGTTCAGGCCTGCAGCATCCCAGTTGTTGCTCATGTCTGGACTTGATCCTTTAATGGATCCTAACTCCCAAATAAAGTGGCTAACAGGCTGGTTGGGGTGTGCCAACACTCCTTATTAATGGGTAAGACCACCAGCCTGTCATGGTTTTTCCCTAAATCCCCTTTATGCACTTGCACTCTCTCTTAGATTCTAAGTTCTGCCCCCCTCCTATGAGCCTTTCTTTGGGACCTTGAGCTCCCTCTAAACTTGGACATTTGAGGGCTGGCCCTTCCACACTGCACTATAATATAATTTTGCAATATATATTTGGGTGTAAGCACTTCCCGGAATCTGCTAGAGACTCTTAGGGAACTCTAACACAACCCAAATAAGAGAAAGGCTTTGGAATTTGATCTTTGGAGTTGGTTAATTCATGCTTTAGACAGAAGTCTGAATCAGACTCTCCTTGGTTGGGGTTTTAGCTTTTTGATGTATTTTTTTTTACATTTTTATATTAATTCTGGGTTGTAATAATTTGTAATAACTCATAGGATTTATAGTGAAAAAGGGAGGGTTACTTATTGTATGCATAAGGGTAGGTATCATGTTCATTAGGTATTTACTTCTACACTTTCATATAAAAATCATGTTTTAAGTTGTGCATTTTCATATAGAAATCCTATGTTAAGTTCTGGATTTCTACATTTTCATATAGAAATCATGTTTTAGGTTCTGCACTTCTGTATTTTTAGAAAGCCATGTCTATAAACTTTTGCACTTTTGCATCTTAGAAATCCTGCCCATAAGTTCTGCATTTCATACATAATATATCATAGCAGTCGCTTCTGCATTTCTGCATCTCATATAGAAAACCTGTCTATAGCATGTTGCATTCTTGCCTATCATATAAAGGGCATGTCTATAGGGCTTCCTGAATTCTGCATACGTATCCATCACTAGGCAAATGATATATAGGTTTAAGTAATAAAATCAGTATTCTAGACACCATGCCTGTATGATTTCTGTGTTTCCATAAAGGTTAAAATCATTCACGCTTAGAAAGCATGCCTATAGGAGTAATCAACCAATTTGAATCCCTCAACTCGTTTATAAGTTTAAAATTGGTAATAACATTGCTTAAACTCTTGTAGAACTTATGTTCCTATTGTTAATAAATTTACTTTTGAAATCAGTATCTTTCTCTCATATTTAGATACCATACCTATAGGTTTAACCTAGGCAAGCTATAAGGTAAATTAGTTAATAGAATCAAACTCTATAAATTCCAACCAGCAGGCAGGTCTGATTCCGGCTTCTTATCTGAAATGTGCAATAAACCAGTTTGCCTCCTTGACTTTTAAGTTTATCAGACCTTAATCAGTATCTGAAAGACATGCTAAAATTATATGATTCCCTTTCTTTTAAGGAGGTTTTTTGAGCCTTATTTGTTTATGCGCTTTCCCCATACTTGTCAGATATGTTTTGATTGTAGCCTTAGAATTTTGTCCTTTAAAAATTATAAAACCCCATACCTCTTCCCTTTAGGATTAGTAGTCCCAAATTCCTCCGGGACTGATAGGATTGGGGCGGGTAATAGCATGCAATAAGTAAAGCGAGACCATTCCACGTTTAACACCTTAATGGGGGTGGGAAATGGTAGATATTGATATGATGACCACGCGATAACACCACGTGTATAAATGGTTACCGGGTGTTGTGTGAGGTGATCCATATTATTTATCAACTTAGGACTCCCCCCCCCCTTTCCTTTACTTGTTTATTTTCGAAACTTCAAAACTTCTTTCTTCCCAAAATTTCTGCTTCTTTTATTTGATTTTAATTTCTCAAAATAAGTGCAAAACCCCTTCCCCTTTACTTGTTTATTTTTAGAATTTCTAAACTATTTCCTCCCAGACTTCAACTTCTTTAACTCCTTTTATTTTTATTGCTTGCAACCATTATGTGAAACTACCTTGTATCTATAATTCTTGCTTGCACTTAAAGTCACAATTATAGCATGGGCGGAACCCACACTAGTGGATTTTGAGGGGTACCTAAAACCTTCCCCTCGAGATAATTTCTAGCCCTTACCCAAATCTCTGGTTTCTAAATCAAAACCCTCTTAGTGTCCTAATGCACTTAATCATTAGGTGGCGACTCTTCAATTCAAAGACCCAATTCCCAAAAGGGAACATATTGTCTTCATAAATGTCATAAACCCGATTTTGCGATAAAAAGGGGGCATCGACAGCATGGCGACTCTGCTGGGGAAATCCTTAAGGCTTTTATCATTTCATGTTGTTTGTGGCTCTATGCCTCTTTGAATGTCTTTAATGTCTTTATTTATTTCCTTCTTCTACTACGAAACTGACTTGGCTTTTTGTTTCATTTCTTTTACCGCTTTTCTTTAATACTGTTATAATTATGAGCAATTATTGTAATTATAATAATATAATTTTTTAATTAAACATGATATATATATATATATAGATGACAATAAAACTCAAAATAACAAATAATTGAACAATCCTTTCACCATATTGAAGAACCGAATCATTTCCATCATTTTAAACAAATAATCTCTTAAACAAATGAATTAATACCAATTATGAAAAGGACTTCTAGTTCTATTACCACACACGAACAATTTCTTGCATTTGCGAGACCAGCAACACCAGCAATAAACACCAGAAAACTCGAGTGTTTTCTCATCCTTCTGCTAGTCATCCTTACCAGCTCTATCTTGTAACGACCCGACCGGTCGTTTTGAGTACCAGCGCTCTGTTTAGTAGTCGGAGGCCATGAACAGCTTCATTTCGGGTATTATGACTTGCTCGCATGGTCGGAATTTAAATTCGGGAAGATCAGAGTTAAGTTTAGATGAGAATTCTCATTTGAGAAGCTTAAAGTCAAAAGAATGAACTAGGATTTGATTTTTGAGTAAACGACCTCGGAATTGGGATTTGAAGGTTCCAACAGGTTTGTATGATGATTTTGGACTTGGGCGTATGCCTGGAGTGAGTTTTGGATAACCCTGGAGCGTTTTGGCGCCTATTGTGTAAGTTAGCATTTTAGAAGAAATTCCATAAGTTTGGTTTGAAGTGTATCTCAGTGTTATCGATGTCCGTTTGAATTTCGAGACTGGGAGTAGCTCCGTATGGTGATTCTGGAGTTGGGAGCGAAATCGGAAGTGAATTCGGAGGTCCGTAGGCCATTTTGAAGCCATTTGGCTAAAGATAGAAAGTGGAAGGTTTTTGGAGAGTTTGACCGGGGAGTTGACTTTTTGATATTGGGGTCGAAATCAAATTTCGGAAGTTGGAGTAGGTCCGTAATGTCGAATATGACTTGTGTGCAAAATTTGAGGTCAATCGGACGTGTTTTGATAGGTTTAAACATCGGGAATAGAAGTTTGAAATTTTAAAGTTCATAAACTTGAATTTGGGGTGTAATTCGTGATTTTTGCATTGTTTGATGTCATTTGAAGCCTCGAGCAAGTCTGGAATGTGTTTTGGGATTGGTTGGTATGTTTGGTTATGATCCCGAGGGCCTCGGGTGGATTCCGGGTGGTTAGCGGATCAAAAATGGAATTTTGAAGACGGCTGAAGGACCTGGTTACTGGTATTTTCGCTTCTGCGGTTGGTTGGCCATAGAAGTGGCACCGCAGAAGCGAGTTGGGAGCCGCTGATGCGGATTTTGGTCCAAACCTTGAGGACCGCAGATGCGGTCTAATTTCCGCAGATGCGGTTCAGATGCGGTCTAATTTCCACAGAAGCGGAACCGCATCTGCGGAAGGGGCATCGTAAAAGCGGATTTGAAGGCCCTGGGGAAGGACCGCAGATGCGGTCAAGGCTCCACAAAAGCGGAACTGCATCTGCGGTGATGTGATCGCAGGAGTAGAATGGGGGCTTAGCCAGGGAAGCCGCTGAAGCGGCCTTATGACCGCAAAAGCGGAACAACATAGGCGGTCAAAAGTTCGCAGAAGCGAAAAAGACTGAAGGCAGTGGGTTATTTTAAAGCATGGGTTGAGTTCATTTCAATCCATTTTTCTTCCATGGGAGCGATGTTTAGCGCAACTTTGGAGTGTCCTTTTCATCATCAAGCATGGGGTAAGTAATTTCTACTGGTTTTATGTTAAATACAAGTTTATGCATGGGATTAATCATGGAAATTTGAGTAAATATTGAGGTTTTGGTTGAAAACCTAGGAAATCATAATCTTGAATTTTAGCCACGATTTTGGGTATGGAATTAGGAGAAAATCATATGTTTGAGTTCCTAAGGTCATGGGTAACCTTTATCTTCGAGAAATTTTGGA
>MU776811.1:0-27224 GCA_026770625.1 Nicotiana glauca
CAATGTCGGTTTATATCTTCTTTACTCCAGCCATTTTTTAATTTCCTACCCTTAGTGATTTATGATATCTTACTTTTATAAATTTAGGATAGATATTTATTATGTGATGATCTCATATTACATATTTAGAATATATGCATGAGTAGGAATAATATGTATTTGCGTTTAATTTGTTATTCCTTTGACCATATGAAAAACTATTAGTAGTTGATATAGAATTTGGTAACATGCATAAATTATGTAGAAGATTATTTTCAATATTGTAAGATATGAATTAGGCTTACATTGATACTTAAAAGTATTTTAAGATCATGAATATAATACATGTAAACATGAACATATATGTGTTTGATTAGAGAAAGAGATCAAACTGTTTAAAGTGTTATAATGGTTNTTTTTTACTCGTTCGTTGAGATTAAAGTCTTCGTGATGTTCTACTCATTTGTTGGAAATTAAAGTCTAAGTGACTTTATACGCGTTTTGGAGATTAAAATCTTAGTGATTTTCTACTCCAATTTATTATTCGGTTTGAAGATTAAAAACTTCACCGTTTATTAAATTTGATTGTGTCACATATACTCGGTTTGAAGATTAAAAAACTTCACCGTCTATTAGATCTGGTTGTATCAAATATCATTCGGTTTGAAGATTAAAAACTTCACCATTTATTAATTCTGTTGTGTCAGATTGGTTTGAAGATTAAAAACTTCACCATTTATTCTGGCTTTGTCGTGACATAAACAACAGTTCTTGTGGTTGGATCTACAAAATAATAGGGGCAGCAAATACGAATCTCCTTTAGAAGAAATATGTTTGGAATATAACATCATTCACCAAACGACTTGTCACGACCCAAACCCTACTCCGGTCGTGATGGCGTCTCTCGTGAAGACAAGGCCAGCCAACCAACACATTTCGCCTTTTCAGAATAGTTAATGTTAAAAAACAGTTTTAGCATAATTAAATAACTAGAGTCTAAACAAAAAAGTTTTCTTTATTAAGTGCGGAATACGGAATACAACCCAAACACAGCCCAAATCGGGGTGTCACAAGTCACGAGCATCTATTAGAGTATAAATACGACTACAAGGCCTATAATATACAAAATAGGACCGATAAACAAAAGGAAAAAATTTGGTGCTGCGAACGCTGGCAGTCACCTCGCTAAACTCTGATAACTTAGCCTCCGATCAGCTCAGAATCCGCTACAGGGGAACAAATACCTGCATCTGCATGCGAGGTGCAGGGAGTAAAGTGAGTACTCCAACTCAGTAAGTAATAAAGGTAAATAATAACTGAGTAGTAAGAAATCACGTAAGGCAAACCATCATGTTATACAGAGCAGTGCAAAATCTTTTGAGAAAAACAATGAAGCTGTGAAATCTTAGAAAATGCCTTAGCTTAGTTTAAGACTCTTTTGAAAATGCCTCTTTCAACGGTTATGCATATGAATGCAAAGCAAACAGTGAAGATAAGCACAGAACTCTGCCTCTCGGGCACAACACCCGCTCAACAGATAATGCCAGACAATCGGGCAGATACCACGTGAAGTAACACAGACAACAGATGATAGCAAACAAATGAAACAAATTAAATACATAGATCAGTATCATATAGTAAACGCTGTGGCGTGCAGCCCGATCCATACATCGCTGTGGCGTGCAGCCCGATCCATATATCATTGCGACATGCAGCCCGATCCATACATCGTTGCGGTGTGCAGCCCGATTCATATATCGTTGAGGCATGCAGCCCGATCCATATATTTCGTCGACGGTGCTCATTCGGGGTGTGCAGACTCTGGGGGGTCCTTACGGCCCAAGCGCAATATTAAGCCATCTCATGACATCAAATCCACGCCCTCGGCCTCATATCGGTACCAGTATAATACTGCTGCGGTGCGCAGCCCGATCCCATAGTATCCTCACAACACAGGCCCTCGGTCTCACTCAGTCAGATAAGAGCATCACAAGACCCTCGGGCATTTGTAAAATAGTAGTTCTTAGCCCAAAACATTATTTAAAAATATCATTTAAGTCTCAAAACTGAGTAAAAGTGGCTGAGTTTGTAAAGTAGTGGAAATCAGCATGACTGAGTTCAAGTAATAGGTCAAAACAGTGAGAAAATTGTGATAATAATCCCCGAAGGGTTCAAATAGTTGACACGACGCCCAAATATGGCAATCATCCCAAATCATGATGATAACAAGTGCGTTTTAGTCAAATACACGATAAAATCATCAATCGGGACGGACCAAGTCACAATCCCCAACGGTTCTCTACCCCACGCTCGCTATCCGACGTGTAAGTCACCTTAAAATAGCACTACGATTTGCAATCCGGGGTTTTAAACCCTCAGGATATCATTTACAATCATTACTCACCCCGAACCGGAGAAATCTCTAGCTCGCGATGCCTTTGCCCCTCAAATCAGCCTACAATACGTCGCATCTATCCAAAATCAGAGCGAATACATCAAAATATGCTAAGAGAACAAAGCCCAAGCGAAAACAATCAATAACAGGCATAAATTCCGAAATTACCAAAACCCGAGACTCGGGCCCACTTCTTGAAACTCAGAAATTTTTACATCATTAGATTCCTTATCTCCTCACGAGTTCATACATACCAAAAGTTCTTAAATCCGACCTCAAATGGACCTTCAAATTCATAAATAAAATTTCAAAATCTCACGCCCTAACTACTTCCATTTTTTGCCTAAGTTCCATGAATTTCTAGGTTAATTTCACAATAGAGTCGAGTTTTAAGACCAAGATTCTTACCTCAAGTTGATTCCTCTTGAATCCCTCTTTAATTTCCTTCAAAAATCTCCAAAAACGAGCAGCCATGGGTGAAAATAGACCCACATTCGCTAAAGAGATGACTTTAAAAACATTCTGCCCAGGCACATTTTCCTCTATGCGATCGCGGGAAGACCTTCGCGATCGCGAAGCACAAATGCTCAGCCCTCAGATTTAACTCTATGCGAACGTGACATGGCCAATGCGAACACGATGCACTGCAGAATCACTCTATGCGATCGCGGACCACCCTCCGCATTCGCGATAAACAAATTTCCAACCAAAACCTCAGGTTCACTTTACTCTATGCGAATGCGACCAGCCCTACGCGTTTGCGATCAACAAATTCCACCTACTATGCGATCGCATCTCTACCTGTGCGAACGTGAAGCACGATTGAAATGCTCCCTCCAAAGCTTCTATGTGATCGCGAGAGAACCATCGGGATCGCGATGAACAAAATGCCAGAACTAGAACCTGCAATGTTTTTCTGAAATCCTCAAAGCATGAAATGGTCCGATTGACCACCCGAAACTCACCCGACGCCCTCGGGACCTCAACCAAACATGCCAACATAATCCATAATGTCATTAAAACTTGTTCCAATCATCAAAACACCTCAAACAACATCAAATTACTCAAAACTCATCGAATTCAAGCCTAAGTTTCCAAAAACTTCCGAAATACACTTTCGATCCGAAACCCGACCAAACGACGTCCGAATAACCTAAAATTTTGCTCACACACCCCAAATGACATAAAGAAGCTACTGTAACTCTCAGAATTCCATTATGACCTCTATATCAAAATCTCGCCTATCAACCGGAAAACGCCGAAATCTCACTTCCGTCAATTCAAGCCTAAACCTTCTATGGACTTCTAAAATGTATTCCGATCATGCTCCCAAGTCCCAAATCACATAACAGAGCTAACCAAATCATAAAAATTCTGATCCAATCTCATATACAAATAATTCAACCCTTGGTCAAATATTTTAAATTCAAAGCTTTCAACTGAGACTGTTCCTTCAAATTGATTCCAATTTGCCTGAAAAGCAAAACCAACAATCTATATCAGTCATACTATATTACACGGGGCAAGTCATGCCCGAGAACTGGCGATCAAAGTGCAAAATCTCAAAATGACCGGTCGGATCGTTACACGACTACCTTTTACTCACCGCAATCTAATGGAATTGCGAAAAGGAAGAATAGAACGTTCAAGGAGATGATGAATGTCTTGTCGATAAGTTCTTATTTACCCTAGAACTTGTGGGGGGAAAGTTATTCTTACAACTAAACGAATACTCAGTCGAGCTCCCCGGAGCAAGACGTAATCCATTCCATATGAGAAATAGAATGGAATAAAGCCCAACTTAAATATTTTAAAATGTGGGGGTGCTTAGCTAAAGTACAAGTTCTTAAACCCAAAAGGATAAAAATTGGATCAAAAACTATTGATTCCGTTTTTATAATATATGCAAGAAATAGTAAGGCATAGCATTTTCTGATTCATAAATGAGAAAATCCCAACATTCATATGGTAATCAAATCAGATATTGCTGAATTTTTTGAGAATATTTATCCATATAAAAAGGAATGCAAGTCGTCTAGTGAAGTACCTAAGCAAACTTGGGAAGAAGAAAAGCGAAAGTATGTTGAATTAGAAAAATTCAAGACGTAGTAAACGTTTTGGATCGGATTTTCTGACATTCTTGTTGGAAAATGAACCTCAAATGTTTAAAGAAACATTGTCTTCCTCGAAAGCAGAATATTTGAAAAGGCAGTCAATAGTGAGATAGAATCCACATTAAGTAATCATACTTGGGAATTGGTTGATCTTCCTCCATGAAATAAACCTTTGCATTCTAAGTGGATTTTCAAATTTGAAATAAAAGTTGATGGTACTATTGACAAATATTATGTAATATTAGTTATCAAATGATTTAGACAACGAGAAAGTCTTGATCATATACATACTCGCCGCTAACGAGGATTATATCTACTTGGGTGTTAATAGCGTTAGACACCGTGTATGGCCTTAAAATCCATTAGATGGACGTAAAGACAACCTTCTTAAATGGAGATTTGGAGGAAGAAATTTATGTGGAACATACCAAAGGGTTCATGATTCCTGGAAAAGAAAAGAAGGTGTATCGACTTGTTAAGTTATTTTACGGACTAAAACAAACACCCAAACAATGGCATGTGAAATTTGACTAGAAAATATTGTCAAATGATTTCAAACTAGTGTATTTACATTAAAAATACTCTAGATTATGTTGTCATTGTTTATTTATATATGGATCATATTTTGATAGAAAAGGCACATGAAACATGTGAAATGTGGGGGCATTTAGCTTATGCATAATAAAAGCTAATGTTAGACGTGATGTATATATTATCTAGAAGAATTAGATGATATGATTCTTCGAACCCAACGAATACTTAGGGATATTGATATGGTAGTCAGTGAATTCATTACTTGTTCAGTCTTAGTGATGAAACTACAAATTCGAAAGTTGTTTACATGCTTTTTCCAAAATGATTTGTTCTTTTTTGAACATTTATAATATTTAGCTCTTCTATGAAAGGGTGTCACCTGGAAGGTTGTGACTTTTCATGAAAAGTGTGTTCACATGTTTTGTATAAACATGACCGTTCATGAACAAATGTATTAATACATTTGTCTATAATGAGGTGAACCAACCGATGAACATGACCAAAATTCATTCCAAATTGGATTTGTTTTTTGAATGAAGATGCTATAATTTGCATATCATATAGACATATGAATAAATAGCATACAAATACTTGAAAATGGCGGAATGATTGCGAAATGTATTATATATTAAAAGGTTGTGGCCACAACTGATGCCAATCATTTTTGTTGTTGTTATAATTTATTATTGCTACATTAAATGTAGTCAATAATCTGATTTGCAATAGAATTTCGAGACGTATTAGTCTACGACATAAGGAAGTTCGTATTGAACTGTCAGGACAATAAAATCAGTTTTGGGAAATTTAAAATATATCCATGCATTGCACTATAATAACTATCCTACGAGTATTGAAGGGTATAGTTATGCAAATTGAATCACCAGATAAATCTAAACTAAATCCACAAGCGGATATATTTTTACAATCAGTAGAGGAGCAGTGTCTTGAAAATCGTACAGACAAACGTGCATTGCCGCTCTACAATGAAGGCTGAGTTTATAGCCTTAGGCAAGGTCGGTGAAGAAGCTGGATGGCTCCAGAAATTTTTTGAAGAAATTCTATCTTAGCCCTAAATATTGGCACCTATATACATACAATACAATGGTCAAGCGGCAATAGGAAGGGTTGGGAGCATTATGTATAATGGAAAATCTTGTCATATACGACGATGACATAAAACCGTTAGGCAACTACTCTCTAGGGGAATTATCATAATTGACAATGTAAAGTCAAGCGATAATGTGTCGAATCCACTTATAAAAGGCCTAACTGGAGAGGTAGTTGAAAGATCATCGAGGGAAGTGTGACTATGGCCGAGGACAAGTCATTATGGCGGTAACTATCACGACCCAAAATCCACTAAGGGTCGTGATGGCGTCGGACACCGCCGTTAGGCTAGCCAACTCAAATACTTAATTAAACATCATTTTAACACTTTAGAAAATCCAGGATTTTTCCTTAGTTGTTAAGAAATTTTAAAGGATACAATTTCAAATTAAAATTAAATGTTGAACCGTTAATACAATACTTTAAAACCATCCCAGAAATCCGGTGTCACAAGTGCATGAGCAACTATCGATATGAAAAAAATAAAATATAACATATGTCCGAGATAGAGTGGACAGGGAAATGATAATAAGAAAATACTGGAGAGAACTACACTAGTTGCGGGTCGTCTCGAACAATGCAGCTCACCTAGTCCCAGAGTCATCCATGCTGCTACGCCTAGTAGGCTGCTAGAGGTATATATACCCGTGCAACAAAAATGCACAGAAGTGTAGTATGAGTACGTAATCAACATGTGCTCAGTGAGTGTCCCACCTAATCCCGAAGGGGTAAAGACGAGATGGTCAACTTTGACACTATCTAATAGTCCAATAATTATTTATCCTTAATGCACATATTAAACAGTGCATTTATTTTTATAAACATGATTCTAATCAAAATAGAGGAAATGAATAAACACGTAGTTCTTTCATAGGAAAATTTTCCGAGTTTCTCTTTAAAACATAATCCAAATATTTTTAAGCCACAAAAGGGCAATAATAACTTAATTAAGTTCAGGCAGCAACACAGGCATGCGCAAATCATACCGAGGCGACGACCCGATCCAACAGAAATAAATGTACACTTGCCAAGGGTCGACGACGCGCCTATAGATGCATCTATTAATTTGTCGAGGGTTTCGGCCCGTTCCAAAATAAACACACACAGATAGAACTGGTCAAGAAGTCAACATGGAGCAATTATCCAAGAAAGGCCAATTCTCTTTAATAATTTGAGAAAACGAAGCTTAAGTCTCTTGAGAAATCCATTTATTATTTTAATATGATTTAAGCAATTCAAGCCATCAATGGGTTCACAATTAATTCAAATATAACATGTTTTTGGATCCTAGACTACCCAGACAATAGCATAATAGTAGCTACGCACGGACTCTCGTCACCTCGTACGTACATAGCCTCCAAAAATAGGAGCACATAACCAATTTAACTCACCTATGGGGTAAATTCCCCCTCACAAGATTAGAAAGGACACTCACCTCGCTCCGAATATCCACAACCGGCATTCTACATTCTTCTGAAGACTTGCACCAACGCACAATGCTCCAAAACTAGCCAACGTTCATATAAATCCATTAATATATGCTAAATTATACTTTACAGCCCAATTTATAATAATTCCTAACCCCGAACAAAAAGTTGACAAAAATGTCCTCGGGACCACGTGCCCGGAATCCGAAATTTCTCGAAGATAAAGGTTACCCATGACCTTAGGAACTCAAATATACAATTTTCTCTTAATTTCATACTCAAAATCGTGGCTAAATTCCAAGAATATAATTTTCTAGGTTTCCCACAAAAACCTCAATTTTCTACCCATTTTCATAAATCCATACATAATTAATGTATTTAACTCAAAATAGGTAGGAATAACTTACCTTAACATTAACGACAAAAATCCTCTCTTGAAGCTCCCCAAAAATCGCCCAGGCCAAAAAGAAATGAAGAAGAAATGACCAAAATCCGACTTAAAACAACCCCTCTGCCTCCAGACATTTTCGCTTCTGCGGTACCATTACCGCTTCTGCAGAAACTGCTTTTGCGGTTTTGGGCCGCTTCTGCGGTTCTGGCCAAATTGGGCTGGACCGCTCCTGCGGTCTAATTTCCGCTTAAGCGGAACCGCTTCTACGGTTTCCCGACTGCTTCTGCGGTCCCAGCTCACCTCACTCCCAACTGTTTTTGCGGTTACTTCCTCACTTCTGCGGGGCCGCTTCTACGGTCCCATATCCGCAGAAGCGGAAATACCAGCAACCAGCAACACCAGCCTTCCCAAAAATCAATTTTTCGATCCGTTAACCACCCGAAATCCACCCGAGGCCCCCAAGACCCCAACCAATCATACCAACCAATCCCATAACACATTACGGACTTGCTCGAAGCCTCAAATCACATCAAACAATGCTAAAACCATGAATTACACCCCGATTCGAGCTTTATAAACTTTGAACTTTCCAACTTTTATTTCTGATGCTTAAGCCTATCAAATCACGTCCGATTGACCTTAAATTTTTCACACCAGTAATATTTGACATTATGGACCTACTCCAAATTTCGAAACCGGATTTCGACGCCGATATCAAAAAGTCCACTTCCGGTCAAACTTCCCAAAAACCTTCAAATTTCTATCTTTAGCTAAATGGCTTCAAAATGACCTACGAACCTCCGTATTTACTTCTGATCGTGCTCCCAACTCCAGAATCACCATAAGGAGCTACTCCCAGTCTCGAAATTCCAAACGGACATTGATAATACTGAAATGCACTCCAAGCCAAACTTAAGAAATTTCTTCCACAATAGGCGCCAAAACGCTCCCGAGTTATCCAAAACCCAATCCGGGCATATGCCCAAGTCCAAAATCATCACACGAACATGCTGGAACCTTCATATCCTGATTCCAAGGTTGTTTACTCAAAATTCCAATCCTAGTTCATTCTTTCAACTTTAAGCTTCTCAAATGAGAATTTTCATTTAAATTTAACTCCGATCTTCCTGAATTTAAATTCCGACCATGCGAACAAGTCACAATACCTGAAATGAAGTTGCTCATGGCCCTAGACTATTGAACAATGCACTAGGGCTCGAAATGGCTGATCAGGTCGTTACATTCTCTCCCACTTAAACATGAGTTCGTCCTCGAACGTGCTGAGAACTACACTGGAGTAGTCTAAAATCACTGTTTAGCACCTCATGTACCTTCCCGTGCTACCACAACTTAGTTGAGCACATTAGCTCGATAAGTTCTGAAGATACTCCCCTTTATTCAAGCAAATAAGCCTTAGAGCCCAATTCCAACATCCGGAATTCTATGCCAGGCCTGTTTCCAACATACGATCACCGTATTAATCACTATACGTTGTACTCAAACATGAATGTATAACTCTGCTGAATTCACACTTTGCATCACTTTACTCATAGGACCACAATAACATTTCTGTTTAATTAATCAAAATTCCACGAATCTAATGCTCTCATTGCACCTCGTGACCTACATAGGTCTTACTCTAACTATCACAATACCACCACAACGGATGATATGCCGAAATTCATAATCAACTACCGAGTCAACCAATCATCGAGTCCATACTTCTGACAAGAAACATTACCACATTCTGAACCAAATAATGATCTTCGCTCCTTAATATACTTCATATAATCAGATTGCACTGATCCTAAATCCCACAATCTTATCTTACCCAGTACGAACTGCTCAGGCAATAAGCCACTCTGAATACGATCACAAGTCTTATATGACACCACAATGTGCCAATAGGCCACCAATCCGAACACAACACAAACAAAAATCGAACTCTCGAAGGAATTACCTTACCCCCGCGTTAATACAGACTTTCCTTAGAAGATAGGAAGCGAAACACACAAAAAATACATATAGAGGACCAGACTCGACATCACACTATTGCGGCGCGCAACCCGATCTAAATAACATACCCATGGCGGTGTTCCACCCGATCCACACATATATCTCACATAAGGAGATTGCACTTCGAGCTAAATCTTCTCATTACAATAAAAATATCGAATTTCGATCGCAAGCACGCTAAGTGCATAATACCATCCCTGAGAAAACACATAGCGCTATAGGCTACAAAAATCAAGCACAACTGAGGTGCGATACAAGATCTAAATCTCAAGAGCCACTCTGCTCACATAACATCATCGCTACTCGGAACCTCAACACATAAGAATTTACCAAGCCGTCTCACAACTCATACGGCGCAATACACTATTACCTGGAATAGCTGATGACAAAATAACACCCCGACTGTTCCTCCATAGGGAACGCTCACTGAAGCGAACACAACTGGCCCGATATAAAGCCATGTTCACATATAAATCAATCCACCGATCTCAAGCCGATTTCTGATTGCACCAACTTGGCCAATGACCTTTCAAAGGTCCGTAGTAACTCCCTTTTGCCTCATATCACGTAAGAATAACCATCATAACTGGAGCGACCTCCTCAGATCATAACCCAATATACAAAGTTCCCTCCAGGCATAAATTCTCAAAACAATGATATTACCACAACCCTCATACTTGGTTTAAATCTTTAGCCAATCAAGTGACTACATGTCACACTTATACAATCTTCCCGTGGGACATGCTCCCACAATCTTTCGAAATAAATAACGGATCCGCACATCTAAACCATCGGACGTACTAACGCTGAAAAGCGATCCAGAATCCTTAACCAGGATGAAGAACCTCTTCCACAATACATCGATCTCAGGTGACGCTGAGGACAATACCAATTTACTCTAATCATTCAACCCCTTCCTTGCTCATCCGAGCCCGTGACATCCTTGTCAACACCGAACTGCAACCTTGATCCTCCCTTCACATTTCCATACCACTCACCGCACCCAACGTGCCAATATAAGATAGGACACGATTTTCATTATAACTTCGAATTCATTAATATTTTCACATTTCATCATATACAAACTTTTCACTTATCTTACTTCAGGAGAATCATAGCAACACGTAGGTAAATTCCCATAACCGTAGAATATGCAAATCTGCATGTAGTGGTCCAAGCCACCATAGCCCTTCCGGAATCCGCTTCTACTTAACAAGCCATAACAGAAGAATGCCCCTGATAAATCATCAATCACGGCGGCCNCTAACTCCATTCAACACATAATATATACCATCTACACTCACCCCGAGTGTCCTTGAATCACGAGACCAGGCTTTCTCAATTCCCACAAACTTTTTCATAACACCCAAATGCTACACTACAAGCCAAACATCCCGGAACATTCTGTGCCTCTTCTCATAAATTGCTACAAAGCTTGATTCTTAATTGTACCTACAAGCTCGACATCGTTAGGCACCACACTTTACCTCTTGAATTCANACTTTAAACCCGCTTATATACAAGGCATAAATTCTGAATCTTTTTCCAAGTTCGAACATGAGCCCATAAGGCTAACCATAGCACATCCTTAATAACTCCTCCGCTCAATTTACTACTTATGGTGTTTTCTCATAGCTGAATTAATCCATCAATATGCTAACAACCAGAAATCACGCAAGTAGTTAACCATGCAACCCAATCTTAGGAGGTAGGACTCTCTCACTTAGCTTGAAGCCACTATTGCACAACTCTAGAACTCACCAGACTCTTTTATCTCTTGTTGACATAACCTTACGCAATCATCCGCTGCAAATTCTCGGAATCTTTCTGTAATTCCCTATCTTTCATATTCTGAATCATCATCCACATTTGCACAACCGATCTCTTTGTTGGATAACCAATATAATTCCTTGCAGAAGCCTCGCCAATCACGCGACTGCTAACCTGCTCACTGGGAAATAATCCACCTAGGGGAATCACCTCCCGACATCTTCCCATGCCGCTGCACGGGGTACATTCACTATGACACCAATAGCTCATCCTGAGTCCGAGCTCACCTTCTAGTTGCACAAGTCCATTCGCCCCTCGCGGACATCAACTAAATGTGCGGCAACATCCTTCCAATTCAGGGTTATGCTGCACCCTCCTCCATTTCAAGCAGCTCCTTTCCGCCATATCAATCTTTTGCCGCATAATAGCCCACACTTCACATCATACCCGTAGGCTTCAATCACCAATCATTAAAATCCCCAATTCGATCCAAACTCACTTTAAGGCGCGTAGTCATCCTACTACCAAGCCCATATGCAACCCTCACCACTCTCCCACTTTGGCGAAACTCATCTCTTTAATTAACCACTCGGCCTTTCTCCTCATACTTGGCCTTCCAGAAGTTTTAAACACCACATGACACTTCCCACATGTCCTTCCTCATACTTTACTGCTCAATTGTTTCCTTAAATGAAATCTATCTTCGTGGCACTTAAACCCACCATTGCTGCTAACTTTAAACCTTTCCAAAGGTCATCTTTATCGATCCGTCAACATTAGAAATTCTGATTCGATCTTAAATCACTACATCATGCGATATATGACAATCGTAACTCCAATACTAGTTCACAATATCCTGCCATAAAGGCGAATTGTAGTAGATTATTACATCGACAAACTTAGTATGTCCAATTAGGACGACAACACCCCAATGTAGAGGAGAACTCCACCACGTTTGCAATTACCACATTTCATTACTTCCACCAGTCCACTTCTGACCATCCTCAGTTCGTTTGACTTTCCCCTGTCGGGAATGAAATACCGAATCCCTTGATTACACACTGAGTAAACTTCCCTTCAATTCATTCATTTCCCCAACACGTGGGCAAACACCCTACCATTACGACAACACTGGGGAATAATCGCTCATAAGCATTATGGCAATATGTGCCTAGCCTCAAGGCTCTTAAAAGTTCCGTTTGAGCTGAAATAATGGAATATCCTTCCATAAGGCAACCATAATATTCAAATCAACTATACCGGGAAAAATCATCACGCACCACATTTGTAATGCCATTTCAATTCTTCAAATTCTCGATTTCTAACAAGCGCTCGCGTCGCATAAGATTGAGTGGGAAGGAATCAAAGGCATAAGCCTCAAAGGAATTGAACCGCACGATAAGGAAATCAAGAAGGGAAGTACTCCTAACAGCCCTGTAGCCTCCCGAGGATAAGTACAGACGTCTCCGTACCGATCCACGAGACTCTACTAGACTTGCTTATGACTCGTGAGACCGACGGGAACATAGTGCTCTGACATCATGTTGTCACGACTCAAAATCCACTAAGGGTCGTGGTGGCGCCGGACACCGCCGTCAGGCCAGCCAACTCAAATACTTAATTAAACATCATTTTAACACTTTAGAAAATCCAGGATTTTTCCTTAATTGTTAAGAAATTTTAAAGGATACAGTTTCAAATCAAATTTAAATGTTGAACAGTTAATATAATACTTCAAAACCATCCCAAAAACCCGGTGTCACAAGTGCATGAGCAACTATCGATATGAAAAAAATAAAATAACACATATGTCCAAGATACAATGGACAGGGAAATGATAATAAGAAAATATTGGAGGGAACTACACTAGCTGCGGGTCGTCTCGAACAATGCAGCTCACCTAGTCCCAGAGTCATCCATGCTGCTACGCCCAGTAGGCTGCTAGAGGTATATATACCTGTGCAACAAAAATGTACAGAAGTGTAGTATAAGTACGTAATCAACGTGTACTCAGTGAGTGTCCCGCCTAATCCCGAAGGGGTAACGACGAGATGGTCAACTTTGACACTCTCTAATAGTCCAATGATTATTTATCCTTAATGCACATATTAAATAGTGGATTTATTTTTATAAACATGATTCTAATCAAAATAGAGGAAATGAATAAACACGTAGTTCTTTCATATAAAAATTTCCCGAGTTTATCTTTAAAACATAATCCAAATATTTTTAAGCCACAAAAGGTCAATAATAAATTAAGTTCAGGCGGCAACACAGGCATGCGCAAATCATACCGAGGCGACGACCCGATCCAACAGAAATAAATGTGCACTTGCCAAGGGTCGACGGCGTGCCTATAGATGCATCTATTAATCTGCCGATGCGTTCGGCCCGTTCCAAAATAAACACACACAGATAGACAATCGGTCAAAAAGTCAACATGGAGCAATTATTCAAGAAAGGCCAATTCTCTTAATAATTTGAGAAAACAAAGCTTAAGTCTCTTTAGAAATCTATTTATTATTTTAATGTGATTTAAGCAATTCAAGTCATCAATGGGTTCACAATTAATTCAAATATAACATATTTTTGGATTCTAGACTACCCGGACAATAGCACAATAGTAGCTACGCACGGAATCTCGTCACCTCGTGCGTACGTAGCCCCCAAAAATAGGAGCACATAACCAGTTTAACTCACCTATGGGGTAAATTCCCCCTCACAAGATTAAAAAAGAGACTCACCTCGCTCCGAAGATCCGCAACCGGCATTCTACATTTTTTTGAAGACTTGCACCAACGCACAATGCTCCAAAACTAGCCAACGATCATATAAATCCATTAATATATGCTAAATAATACTTTACAACCCAATTTATAACAATTCCTAACCCCGAACGAAAAGTTGACAAAAATGTCCTCGGGCCCACGTGCCTGGAATCCGAAATTTCTCGAAGATAAAGGTTACCCATGACCTTAGGAACTCAAATATACAATTTTCTCTTAATTTCATACTCAAAATCGTGGCTAAATTCCAAGAATATAATTTTCTAGGTTTCCCACCAAAACCTCAATTGTCTACCCATTTTCATAAATCCATACATAATTAATATATTTAACTCAAAATAGGTAGGAATAACTTACCTTAACATTGACGACAAAAATTCTCTCTTGAAGCTCCCCAAAAATCGCCCAGGCCATGAAGAAATGAAGAAAAAATAACCAAAATCCGAATTAAGAAAACCCCTCTTCCTCCAGACATTTTCGCTTCTGCGGTACCATTACCGCTTCTGGGGAAACTACTTTTGCGGTTTTGGGCCGCTTCTGCGGTTCTTGCCAAATTGGGCTGGAACACTCCTGCAGTCTAATTTTCGCTTAAGCGGAACCGCTTCTGCTGCCCCAGCTCACCTCACTCCCAACCACTTCTGCGGTTACTTCCTCACTTCTCAGGGCCGCTTCTGCGGGTACTTCCTCACTTCTCGGGGCCGCTTCTGCGGTCCCATTTCCGCAGAAACGGAAATACCAGCAACACCAGCCTTCCCAAAAATCTATTTTTCGATCTGTTAACCACCCGAAATCCACCCGAGGCCCCCAAGACCCCAACCAATCATACCAACCAATCCCATAACACATTACGGACTTGCTCGAAGCCTCAAATCACATCAAACAACGCTAAAACCATGAATTACACCCCGATTCGAGCTTTATAAACTTTGAACTTTCCAACTTTTTTTTCTGATACTTAAGCCTATCAAATCACGTCCGATTGACCTTAAATTTTTCACACAAGTCATATTTGACATTACGGACCCACTCCAACTTTCGAAATCGGATTTCGACCCCGATATCAAAAAGTCCACTTCCGGTCAAACTTCCCAAAAACCTTCAAATTTCTATCTTTAGCCAAATGGCTTCAAAATAACCTACGGACCTCCAAATTTACTTCCGATCGCGCTCCCAACTCCAGAATCACCATACGGAGCTACTCCTAGCCTCAAAATTCCAAACGGACATCGATAACACTGAAATGCACTCCAAGACAAACTTAAGAAATTTCTTCCACAATAGGCGCCAAGACACTCCCGGGTTATCCAAAACTCAATCTGGGCATACACCCAAGTCCGAAATCATCACACGAACCTGCTGGAACCTTCAGATCCTGATTTCGAGGTTGTTTACTCAAAATTCCAATCATAGTTCATTCTTTCAACTTTAAGCTTCTCAAATGAGAATTTTCATTAAATTTAACTCTGATCTTTCTGAATTTAAATTCTGACCATGCGAACAAGTCGCAATACCTGAAATGAAGCTGCTCATGGCCCCATGCTGTTGAACGACGTGCTAGGGCTCGAAATGACCGGTCGGATCGTTACAATAACTCTACCTAGAAGACTGGAGATCCCAAGGTCTAGGTTCAAGGAGCTCAAACAAAGTCACTAATGACGGTTCAATATTGTCAAATAAAATTTCTTTTTGGTCCATTCTCGTGATGAGACAATGTTCAGTACCAAGGATAAAGAGTTAAGACTTTTTAATAGTTTCTAAATTTGATACAGGGT
Source organism: Nicotiana glauca (assembly GCA_026770625.1). Lineage (NCBI taxonomy): Eukaryota > Viridiplantae > Streptophyta > Magnoliopsida > Solanales > Solanaceae > Nicotiana > Nicotiana glauca. The sequence goes on from MU776811.1 coordinate 16,292, forward strand.
ATATCAAATAGTGTATCTACGGGATAACACATTTAGGAATCACCTATGTAAGTGTAAAGTGTAAGCCGCTTCAAGGAGAGGCCGATTCTCTACGCACTTATGAATCAGCTGGTGTTCATGGCTGAAACGAACACAACAATAAGAACAAAAGACGGTTAAGGCTTGATTATGTGACTTATGGTTGTCGAGGTATACACCAAAACTCGACGGTTCAAAGATATCAATTTTATCGATTAACCGAGTATATCCGACATAAGTTCACTACGGAAAGTTCAAAGGGAAACCTATTTATCCAGATGCGATTAATCCTTACTTGCGAATCACACTGTATTTTCGTCCATGTTTTTACACATATGCCCATTCCCCATTCATGTGGGGGATTGTTGCGTTTTTCTTTAAAGGGTGTGAATGAGAAATAGAAAAGACACCTTTTAGATTGCACCTCTCCATCTCACCCTTCCTTTGTCTATAAATTTAGAGGTTTGGCCTCATTTTTAAGAGATGGAAAAATCTGAAAATTTCTCCCCTCTATTCTATATATTGTTGCATTATTTTCAAATAAACATAAGTGTCAAGTGTGATTTGCTCAGTCTGTTGAGTTCGCTGAAATTCTGTAATTTCGATTGCCAGTATTACAGAATAGTTATTCCGTTCTATCCTGGGAGGAATTAATCCAAAACTTTGGGCAACAGTGAGGGGATTAAATTCCTTAAGGACACACAAGCAACTTGTAGGCTTGAAATTATTTTTTCTGTTTTGTTTATCAAACTATTGTTTCTCTGCTTCTCTAATTTTCTGATTTCGGACACTGATTACCAACATCATTGGCCAACAAAGCAATCTACTACCTATTTTAAGTCTTAAGTTTTCTTTTTCTCTAAACATGAAATATTTTGTTTAAATTTTTTCATGCTTATAGGCTATAGCATACGTTAGACCTAATTAAATAGTAGAAGTTCAGACAGGGAATTTTTAGTATGCAAAATACTAGGTAATTTAAAACTACTAAATATTAGGAAAATAATGCACAGAATATAGTTGATTTAGAACTCCTAAATATTAGGAAAATCATTATATGACTATTTTGTCTAATAAGAAATTTATTTTTTAAGGGTAAAAAAGGCGAACGATATTTCGTTAGGGGCTTTCATGCTTTTAATATAGTATAGATATGCATACTTTTTTTTGTCTTTATCTTGTATATTATTAATGTGCTTAGCTGAATTTTTTTATGGGATGTTCATGATATGTTTAAGATGTAAAATATTTACACTAAGAATATACCACAAATATGAAAATCTTCAAGAAAAAACTTATGCATATATCTAGTATATTTTTAGAATATTTACCGTCTAAAACTTAATTACTCAAAATATACACTCTATATATTTAATATATTTGTGTAATATTTACAATGTCAAAATTAATATACTTGTTATACATCACTAAGATTTAAATAAACTGCAGCAACAATAACCACCCAGTAAAACCTAGTAAAATTAGTCAAATACATGTTAAATAATATAGTATATATTATCTAAGAGATACAATGGAATCGATAGGGTTGGGAATTACGGAAGCTTAGGAGATAAACAAGGGACAAATCCTTATATTACAAAGGTGCGAGATCTTACGCATATTGTTGGGGTTCTGTATTGATCCAAATTTGGCAACTTGATGAGAGAAAATAAATAGGATCGAGGCTGGGGTCGACCACAGCATAATAACGGGGAGTCGTCCTCAAAAGGATTATTGCCAAGGACGAGCAACTGGAGTAAAGAAATAACGATAGGATAAGTTTAGAAATGGACACAAGAAATATTCCTTTAGATATTTCTTATTTTGTATTTTTGGGGTTTCTTGAGAATATCCCTTATAAATAGAAAGAGATAGAGAATAAAAGGAGATATTCACTTTCTGATAAGAGCACATTGTAAATGGTTGACTAGAAAGAATATACAAAAGTTGTATTTGTTTAGTGATTATCTTATTCAAGCACACGTTGTTTAATCATTGTTCACAAGATCCAAAGACTCCTTACCCATCTTCACTTCTCATCTTTACACATTGTTATCAAGTGGAAGAACCACCAAATTATATAATAATTTGATGATAGATTCTCTCTTATTTCATTTATTGTCATTATCTACATTTATTGCATGTTCATGTTACAATATTCATTGATAATCAATGAATATAAATCTGCTATTTAATACTCTCAAATGTCGTTCATCTTGCCAATATCTTACAATATTTGATCTAGAGTTTATTATATTTAACAAATATTCACCCCTTATTTCATCATTAATTAGTTTAACAAAGGCTTAACACTTTTTGGTCAAACAATTTGGTGCTGTCTGTGGGGAGTTTTTTAGTTAAAATTTTTAGTTTCTTCTAGATCATAAATGACATCCATCTTTTTCTCGTCTGCACAAACTAACAATGGCAGGGAAAGGAGATGAAAGACAGAAAGCAATAGTGGGTGTCACTACCAACATATTAAACACCATCAACGAGGATGACAGAGGAGACGAGGAGAATGTGACACTGAGTGGTACACCCAGGCGAAGTGATTCACCTCCCCCTCATGGAAGTGTAACCGACGCGAAAGGGGAGCTTCCACATCCACAGCTGAGGAACCACAGTTGAGGAAGCGCCACCAGCACTGAAAAAATTACTAGAAGAGTGGCTGACAAGAATTACTAGAAGAGTGGCTGACAAGAATTACTAGAAGAGTGGCTGACAAGCACTCTAAATACATACTCGACAAACTCATTCAAAGGGCGAATAGAAACGTCATACAGATGGATATCACAGCGATCGCCAACGATCAACCCGCTCCCCTAATAGGTAACACTCACATCGTTGTTAACGCAGGTATGCACTTGCAGCCATTCTAAAGAAAATGGAAGAAATGAAAAACGAGAACAAAGAACTCCGCGACCAGATGAGGGAACATCAAGAAAAGGTCGATAAAATATCGGGCGCCCCAAAACTTCTACCAAAACAGGATGTCGACCAATTCATCAAACAACCACATAGAGAGGAGGCAACCCCACATCCCATACCCAAAACCTTCAAGATGCCACCATATTTAAAGATATATGACGGCACAATAGATCCCGAAGATCACATCATTCACTTTGTTACAACAGTAAAGGGCAACGACCTCTCAAAGGATCAAGTACCATCATTGTTACTAAAAAGGTTTGGCGAGACCTTAGCCGAGGGAGCCTTAACCTGTTACTCACAATTACCAGCACAATCTAAAACAACGTTCGAGGAAATGGCCGACAAGTTCGTTAGGCAATCGCCTGGCGAGGGACTCGGGGACTTTTTAGCTCGGTTTAACAGAGTAAGAATAGGATTACCAAAAGTGTTGGAAGGGATGGCAGTGGCAGCTTTCCAAAAGGGGTTGAACAGGAATAGGTCAAGAGCGACAAGAAAACTATTAAGCAGACTCATAAAATACCCTCCCACCACTTGGGAAGAAATTCACAACGCCTACTACGCCGAGGTAAGAGAAGATGAGGACGACCTTAATGGTCCTATCCAATGGTTAACATGGGTCCAAACAGAGCTAAGGAAAGACCGTTGTAATGACGGTCAAAGAGATCAATCAGGTCCACGCCTCAAGCGAGACAAACACCAACCTTATGTCAGAACAGCCATCCCACCATCTCCTCTCCATGCGGAAGGACCGTCCAGGCCGCATAAAAGGACTCAGCGGAAGGAAAGAGGTATTCCTCCGCTCTTATCTGCTCACAATTTTTGTGTTTCCCCTCCAAAAATAGTGTACGCACTAGAGAAGCTCGGCCCAAAGGTGAAGTGGCCACAGAATATGAAGTCTGACCCAAGTAACCGAAAGTCGAACATCCTCTATTAATTTCATCAGGAGCAAGGGCACAAAACTGAGGACTACATAGCCCTACGGCAAGAGGTAGTGAACATGCTCCACCAAGGGCACCTAAAGGAGCTGATGAGCGATCGAGGAAGAGCCAATTTCGGCCGTGGAAGAGAATAACACCAAGGCCCACCAAAGCCACCCTTCCCTACCCACACCATTCAAATGATCATTGGTGGAGGCGACGAAGCAGCAATCAACCACGTGAAGTTTACCACCACACACAAACTGAAGCGATCAACCACCCACGAATGGTATGATGACCTTAGGGAAAGTATCATCTTCGATAAGTCAGATACCAATGGTTTGACCTTTCCTCACTTCGATGCTCTTGTCATTACTTTACGTATTTCAGATACCGAGTAAGAAGAATAATGGTAGATGACTGAAGCGGCGCGTGTATTATTCACCCTCGAGTTCTTGCACAAATTTAACTCGAGGACAAGATAGTACCACGCTGCATAACACTAAAAGGTTTTAACAATGCAGTTGAGCAAACCTTAGGAGAAATAACGATGCCCGTTCTGGCCGGAGGCATCACCCTAGAAATAACGTTCCATGTCATGAACCAAGACACAACTTACAATGCTATTACAGGATGACCATGGATACACGCCATGAGGGCCATTCCATCCAGCTTGTATCAAGTAATCAAGTTCCCAACTCTGTGGGGGATATTCAGCATTCGAGGCAAACAACGCACAGCACTAGAATGCTATCGCATCACCCAAGATTGTACATACACCCAACAACTAAAAGGAACAGACTCAGAAGCATAACAATTATCAAAGTCGGGGTTCGAACTCAACAAAAAAAAAGACGTTATTAAGGACCCCGACATCATGGAAGCCACAGGGTCGACGATAGAAGATCTTGATCTCGTCCAATTAGACATCAGCGACAACAGCAAAAAGGCTTACATAGGCCGTAAACTCTCCGAGCCAGGTAAATTTCATAAGTTTTTTATTAACAATGCCGATCCGTTTGCTTTTTCCCACGCAGATATGCCAGGTATCCCAAAAGACATTGCCACATACAAGTTGAACGTCGATCCTCTCTACCCACCAGTACAACAAGTAAGAAGAAAATTTAATGTCGCAATCGACAAGGCCGTCAGCGATGAAATGGATAAACTACTTGCTAACGACTCCATCAGGGAATCAAAATACCCTCAATGGGTCGCCAAAGTAGTCATGGTGAAGAAGAAAAATGGGAAGTGGCAGATGTGCGTGGATTTCACGAACCTAAACAAGGCCTGCCCGAAAGACTCCTTTCCGTTGCCTCATATCGATCAGCTCATTGACACAACAACAGGGCATGAGTTGTTGAGCTTCTTGGATGCCTACTCAGGTTACAACCAAATCCTCATGGAGGAGGAGGACCAAGAAAAGACTACTTTCATCACCCATCAATGAACGTACTGTTACCGGGTCATGCCATTCGGGTTAAAGAACACAAGACTGACTTATCAAAGATTGATAACCAAGATGTTCAATGATCAACTCAGCAAAATAAAGGAAATTAACATAGACGACATGTTGGTCAAATCAAAAAGGAAAGAAGACCACATCAATCACCTGAAAGAAGCCTTCAGTACACTAAGGCAATACGACATGAAGTTGAACCCCAAAAAATGTGCCTTCGGCATAACTTTGGGCAAGTTTCTCAGCTTATTGGTATAACATAGAGGCATCGAGGTCAACCCCAACCAAATAAAGGCCATCGAGGGAATACCTGAAGTATTAACCAATAAGAAACATTTGCAAAAGCTGACATGCCATATAGCTACCCTGTCGAGGTTCATCTCACGATTCTCCGACTATGCCACAAATTCTTCAACGTGCTCAAAAAGGAAAATGGGCTCTAGTGGAACCTAGAATGTATCGAGGCCCTAAAATAATCAAAGGCGTACTTATCCTTGCCTCCGCTACATGCCAAATCAGAACCCGACGAACGCCTCTTAATATACTTGGTCGTATCAGAAGTCGCGGTGAGCGCAGTATTAGTCCGTGAAGATAAAGGTACGCAATCTTTGATCTATTATATTATCAAAACACTAGTCGACATCGAAACGAGGTACCCTCACCTCGAAAAATTGGCCTTGGCACTGGTTACAGCTTCACGAAAGTTTAGACCCTATTTTCAATTCTACCCCGTATCGGTGGTAACGACCTTTCCCCTATGGAGCATCCTACATAAGCCCGAACTATCGGGGAGATTGACAAAATGGGACATAGAATTGAGCAAGCACGATATAACATATCAACCGTGAATAGTGATAAAATCGCACGTACTCGTCGATTCCAGTGTCAAAATAATGACTGAGGTCGAGAAGGAAACTTCTCGTATCTCACCCAGGCTACCTGACCTATCGGTCCTATACACCGATGGTGCATCCAACGCATCAGGATCCGGATTGGGACTCGTACTCTAGGTCCCAATAGGCGAAGTTATCCGCCAATCCATACGTTATCTCGATATGACTAACAATGAGGCCAATTATGAGGCCGTGATTGCAGGATTAAAGCTAGCTCTCAAATATAGAGCATGACGAGTCGTCCTTAGATGAGACTCATAAATCTTTGTCAACCACGTCACAAGGACTTTCCAAGTCAAAGATCAAAGGCTTCAAAAGTACCGGGCAGAAATCTATAAACTGCTACTAGAATTTGACGAATGTCGACTCGACCAGATACCTCGAGCATAAAACATCGAGGCAGGTGTCCTCGCCAAGTTAGAAGCGGCTACCAAAAATATCACAAAAGAAAATGTGGTCACCCTCCTCCACCCGTCGATATACCAACTTCAGGTACACTCTGTAAATTTGACTTGGGACTGGCGCAACCGTATTATAACATATTTGCAGGAGGGAGTACTCCCAGCAGACAAAAAGGAAGCCAAAAAACTTCGAATGCGGGTGGCCAGATACAACATCATAAATCACGACCTATACAAAAGAACATTTGGAGGTCCCTTAGTAAAATGCCTAGGGCCGAACCAAACAAGACGCGTGCTCGAGGAAGTACACGAAGGCTATTGCGATGCCCATACCGACAACCAGGGCTTCGTCAGATGCCTCATTCGAGCAGGTTATTATTGGCCCACAATGAAGAAGGAAGCCACCGATTACGTCAAGAAGTGTGAACAGTGCCAGAAATATGCTCCTATGATACACCAAGCGGGCGAACACCNCGACGAGTCGTCCTTAGATGAGACTCATAATTCTTTGTCAACCAAGTCACAAGGACTTCCCAAGTCAAAGATCAAAGGCTTCAAAAGTACCAGGCAGAAATCTATAAACTGCTACTAGAATTTGACGAATGTCGACGGTGTCCTCGCCAAGTTAGAAGCGGCCACCAAAAACATCACAAAAGAAAATGTGGTCACCCTCCTCCACTCGTCGATATACCAACTTGAGGTACACTCTGTAAATTTGACTTGGGACTCGCGCAACCGTATTATAACATATTTGCAGGAGGGAGTACTCCCAGCAGACAAAAAGGAAGCCAAAAAACTTCGAATGCAGGTGGCCATATACAACATCATAAATCACGACCTATACAAAAGAAAATTTGGAGGTCCCTTAGTAAAATGCCTAGGGCCAAACCAAACAAGACGCATGCTCGAGGAAGTACATGAAGGCCACTGCGGTGCCCATACCGGCAACCAGGCCTTCGTCAGATGCCTCATTCGAGCAGGTTATTATTGGCTCACAATGAAGAAGGAAGCCGCCAATTACGTCAAGAGGTGCGAACAGTACCAGAAATATGCTGCTACGATACACCAAGCGGGCCAACACCTCCACTATGTTACATCGCCATGGTCGTTCATCAAATGGGGAATGTACACCGTCGGACCCCTCCCAGTAGGCGGAGGTAATGTACGCTTTCGTTTGATTTTAACTGACTATTTTTTCAAATGGGTAAAAGCAGGTGCCTTCACCCAAAAACGCAAATAGAAAGTTATCACATTCATATGGAGAAACATCGTATGCCGCTTCGAAATACCCAAAGAAATCAGCTGTGATATCAGACCCCAATTCACCGGAAAGAAAACCACTGAATTCTTCGAAAAAATGGCACATCAAATGAATACTCTTCATGCCATATCACCCCACCAGTAGCGGCCGTGCCAAATCCCCTAAGAAAACAATACGAAATATCTTGAAGAAAAAGCTTGAGGATGCTAAGGGACTATGGCCAGAAATGTTGCCAAAAGTATAATGGGCATACCACACCACGCCAAAAAACAAGCACAGGAGAAACACCATATTCACTAGTCTATGGGACTGATGCCATGATACCAGTCGAGGTCGGGGAACCTAGTTTGAGATACTCCTATGAAAGCGGACCAAGCAATGACGAAAATAGGAAACAAGACCTCGATGAAGCTGAAGAGTGGAGAGACATGGCTTACACAAGAATGATAGCCCAAAAACAACAAGCAGAACGTAACTACAACAAAAAGCCAAAGTACGACCGCTCAAAGTCGAAGACTAAGTACTCAAGGCTAAAACAAAAGCGAGTAAAGATTCAAGAGAAGACAAATTAGGAACCAATTGGGACATGCCGTACAAAATCACAGCAACAACAAACAAATGATCATTCCAACTAGAAATAATTGAGGGGAAGCTACTACAAAACAATTGGAATTTTGCCCACCTCAAATACTTCAACTTCTGAAAATGGATGCCCTCCAAGTCGTATTCTTTTTCCCTCGCTCGGGTTTTGTCCCAATTGGGTTTTCTCGGGGATTATTTTAATGAGGTGACAAAGGGGACTTCTCGAATTTCAAGTATAATTCATCGCTCCGCCTGCTGACTACTTATCCATGCCGAACGATGAAGGAACTAGGTACACGGGAACTTCTCCAGTATATGTATGGAACAAACAGAAACATGTAATATTCTGCAATGAATGAAATAAAGCAACATCTTTACACCCCATCGTCTTTTTACACTTTACATTCGACTCTGCTCGAATTACTTTACTGTCGACCCCGATCGAACTAATTTACATTCGACCCCGGTTGAATTACTTTACATTCGACCCCGCTCGAATTGCTTTACATTCGACCCCACTCGAATTACTTTACATTCGACCGCATCAAACCTCGATCTCATAAAAAATCAGGGACTTCCCCACATATCAAAAAGATAAGAGAACGAAAATCAAGAAATACATAGCAAAAAGGGAAATGTTCCATTTCAACCGTCAAATTACAATACTTTTTACAAAGGACTCAAAGACGCCCTTACAAAAATAGCAAAGCAAAACAAAAGCTAAGTACAACAGCTTCATGCCACATCATCCCCATCGGTATACTTATCATTATACCAAGGATCAAAGGAAAGCCTATCTGCGGCGTTGTCGTCATCATCCCCTCCAGAAGTACCTAGGTCGTAACCACAATCTTCACAGGCTGCACGTGCCTCTCAAGCTCTATTTTAGTAACTTTCCCAATGGCCTTCAAAGAATTATACACGTCAAGTTGAGCCTCAAGGTGAATCCACATCTCATAAAACTGTCGCAGCATATAGGGATCAACAAAAGTATGAGATATGGACGACTGTGACTGATCGCGGCAAACTCAACCTTACACAACGGTAGGAAGAGTGGGCGCTAAGACTTTTACCTGAATAGTGGTATCGGGGTCGATTTTCCACAGGGAGCTTGGAATGGAGTTGCGTATTTGTATAGACTAAGAATGCGTTTGTACTTCTAATTGTACTTCTAACATTTTTGAATTTTCTATTATCAACTAAGGGTAAGACTAAATTATGCTAAAGAAATATTTGCTAAGTTGTAATTAAGATAGAGAAAGGCACTAGGTTCATGACATCACCTAGGTGGTTAACTAACGGGTATAGACTACTAACAATAGATTGACATATTTGGGATCAATGTTATAACCGTTGCACAATTGTACTCACTCTCACACCTCTCGGTAGAGAGAGCGATTTTGCCCAATTGACTCTCTCGAGACCAATTGGGTAGGCCAATTAGACCAAGCAACTAGGGTTCAAGTGGGGTGATTACTCTCTCGAGGTTTACCCCGTTAATTAGGACTACCATTTCTCATGAGTCCATCCTAAATCCTTGTTGGGTCAATTTTGGGGTCATAGACTCTCTTTCTCAAGAAGAGTCAAAACCCACTAAGCTAGAATCAATATTTGCAACCACCAATCCTTAATTAAACCATAAAATTAACCCAAATAACAAACACCCAATATCAATCTATCCTTAAGAAGCAACACCCATCAATTACCCACACTAGGGATGAGCCACAACCCTAGCTAATGGGATTAGCTAGACATAATTAAAGAAGAAACTGAAAAAAATAGAAGATGAAACAACCATATTAATTAATTGCTAATGTTAAACTACAATAACCTATGATGAAATAAGCTCAAAATGCCCAAAATAGTCTAAAACATATGTCTCACAAACGCAGCAGCTATCAGATGTATAAAACTTGACCTAAAAATGATAAAATGTCCTATTTATACCGGGCTAAAAAAACTGGACAAAAATACCCCTGTGGGGTCAGCACGGAATGTAGCGCGGCTGCGTAGGCTCTTGGACTCGCAAATTTCTCTTCTCTGAAGTTGGGGCGTGGACCGCGCAAGAAGGTAGCGTGGCCGCGCTGGACGACGAGCGCAGACCGCATATAAATGGAGTGCGGCCGCGTGGGACTTGCCTTAAATTTGAAGGTCTCTCAATCTTTACAAGCGCGGACCGCGTAAAGATGAGTGCGTTACCACACAGGGTGCCATTGAAATATTCACTCTCTGAATTTCCTAGCGCGGCCACGTGGCAAATCAGTGCGGTCTGCGCTAGGTTCTCTTGATACCCACTTCACTTGGTCTTTGACACTTGGAAGGTTTCACTCCGTTTTGAGCCGATCTTTGACATTTGTCATCTTGTCGCTCAAACCTGCAATCAAGCGCAACTTGTAAGCATTTTGGGACTATTTTGTGGCAATTCATACACAAAGCATAAGCAAGTATGGTCATATAACATGTTAAAA
>MU776811.1:31939-63675 GCA_026770625.1 Nicotiana glauca
CCCCCCACCATATCCTCCACTCTCCCTAGATAATGAAGTTGTGGGGGAGGTGGAGTATTGCTCTTCACTTCTTTCTATGGACTCATCAGACGAGTCTGAAACTACGTTTGACCGGTCTTTTGGAGGTGGGTGAAGGTGAAGAGGTGTCATGTAATTGGAGTGGGTCAGTGATGTGAGTGGGAGCTGATTCTGAGGTGATGCTCCGGAATGGTGCATACTCACTCCCCGAAGAGTGGGAGGTAGCTCTATCATTTTCCCGTATCAGCTTACGGGTCTTTTTGATGCTCTCCCGAACCTGGGGAGTGAGTTTAACAATTCGCTTTCCTTTGCCCCCTCGGGAGGAACCACCTCTCCCGAGTTGTTGTTGTTCTTTACCTCCTTGTTTCTTAACCATGATCTTCAAAGAATACACATCTAACATTGTTAGTTTAAGCACATGCAGCTAATTAGATGAAACAGTTAATTTCATGATTTAGAAATAGTGAAGTGGGATAAGGGGCGCAGACCGCGCAAAAGAGTCACGCGGTCGCGCGGACCGCGCTTGGCAATTGTCCCAAAATAAACTCTCTGAATCTCCCCAACGCGGTCTGCAGTGATTTGGACCGCGGCTGCATTGGGCCAGCACGGATCGCATAAAAATGTGACGCGGACCGCGCTGGCAACACTTAGCATACATAGGGAAGTGGCGTGGACCGCGCAGAAAGGCCGCGCGGTCGCGCAGGGCTTAGGGTTTTAACTGAGTTAGGGATTTTTCATTTGAGTCCATTTTTTATCAAATTATGGGTCCTAATTGTCCCTACTCAATTAACTACATTTGAATTCATGCCCATTGTTCAAAATTAACACACAAAATCTAACCTAATAATTAAACCTAAGAAAAAATGAGAAGAAATAAGAAGTTATACTACTGGGAAGCAAGCAAAATAATAAAAAATTAAAACTATAAATGAAATTATCAAGGAATGTTACCAGGGATGATGAAGATTCAACTACGTGAAGCAAGGGTCTCAGTGAATAGTAAAAATTTAAGCTCAGGAGGTCAAAGTGCGAAAAGGGTAAAATGAGGCCTAAGGTCTCTATTTATAGAAAACCTATTGGACCCGTCACCTACCTACCAGCATGGCCGCATAGAAATGGATGCGGACCGCGCTGGATTTTTATCCTCCACATTGATTGGGCTGCCCTATGCGGACCGCGCTGTTTTGTTATGTGACCGCGTGGGAAACTTCAGAGAGCATAAACATTGGGCCTTCCTAGCGCGGACCGCAGAAAAGTGCTATGCGGCCGCACTGGAAACTTCAGAGACTCAACGCCACATTTCACTAGCCTACGCAGACCGCACTGTTTTGTAGCGCGGCCGCGTTGGCAAACTTCAGAGACCTGACAATTTTTTGCTTTTGTTCTGCACTGGTTCAACATTATCCCTGCAACATCTCACAAACCATGAGCTCAAAAATCCTAGTCTACAAAGAAAATCAAAGAAATAGAAAAAGACATGGGTTGCCTCCCAAGAAGCGCCTGATTTAACGTCGTGGCACGATGCATGTTACCATTATATCACTACAAATGAATGAGTGCCACCACATGGCTGTCATCAATCTTTCCCAAATAGTGCTTGACACGATGCCCATTAACCCGGAACACTTCACCATTCTTGTTTTTGAGATCAAGAGCACCAAAAGGAATTATAAATACCACTTCAAAAGGACCACTCCATTTAGATTTGAGCTTCCCGGGAAATAACCTTAACCGGGAATTGAAAAGAAGAACCATGTCGTCCACCTTGAATTCTTTACCTCGAGCATACTTGTCATGAAGGTACTTCATCTTGTCCTTATACAAGGACGAGCTGGAGTAAGCAAGAAATCTAAACTCATCAAGTTCATTCAATTGCTCCACTCGGAGGTTCGCTGTAACATCCCATTACAAGTTTAACTTCCTCAATGCCCACATAGCATTGTGTTCTAGTTCCACCGGGAGATGGCAAGCTTACCAAACACCAACCGATATGGAGACATACCAATCGGAGTCTTGTAAGCCGTCCGATAAGCCCAAAGAGCATCATCCAATTTCTTCGACCAATCGGTCCTATTAACATTCACTGTTTTGGACAAAATACTCTTTATTTCCTGATTTGAGACCTCCACTTGACTGCTAGCTTGTGGATGATAAGGGTGGTCACTTTGTGGTTAACTCCATATTTAGCAAGCAATGAGTCGAAAGCCTTATTGCAAAAATGGGACCCCCCATCACTAATGATAGCACGAAGGGTTCCAAACCTAGTGAAGATACTCTTTTTGAAGAATGCCACGACACTTCGGGCTTCATTGTTGGGAAGAGCCACGGCTTCAACCCATTTTAACACATAGTCCATTGCCACAAGAATATACATGTTCCCACAAGAGCTCACGAACGGGCCCATGAAATTAATGCCCCAAACATAAAAAATTATCCACCTCGAGAATTGTATTGAGAGTCATCTTATCCCTTTTTGAAATCCCGTCGGCTCTTTGGCATGCATCACATCTTTTCACCAAGTCACTAGCATCTTGAAACAACGTTGGCCAATAGAAGTCGCAACTCAAAACCTTTGATGCCGTCCTCACTCCCCCATGATGGCCACCATAGGGAGAAAAGTGAAAAGCCTCCAATATGTTCATTTGCTCACTTTCCGGCACACATCTTCTTATCACTCCATCCGTACAAATTTTAAACAAATTCGGATCATCCCAATAAAAATCCAAGCTATCGCGCTTGAGTTTCTTCCTTTGATTGGAAGAGAGCTCACACGGGACATTGCCGGTCACAATGAAGTTGACTATGTCCGCGAACCAAGGTATGTCACCCATAGAAATGGAGAGAAGCTGCTCATCGGGGAAAGTATCATTTATCTCAACACCATTGCTTGGTCTCCCCTCTTCCTCTAGCCAGGACAAATGGTCCGCAACTTGATTCTCGGTTCCCTTCCTATCCACAATCTCTAGATCAAATTCCCGAAGGAGTAGCACCCATCTCATCAACCTTTCTTTCAAATCTTTCTTTGTCATCAAATACCGAAGGGCTGCATGGTCCGTGTGTATGATCACCTTCGCTCCTATAAGATAAGGGCGAAATTTCTCCATCACAAACACAATAGCCAATAGCTCCTTTTCCGTCACCGTGTAGTTTCTTTGGGCCTCATTCATCATTTTGCTAGCATAATACACATGATGGAACATTTTGTTGATTCTTTGGCCAAGCACCGCACCTACCGCCACATCACTCGCATCGCACATAAGTTCAAAAGGCAATTCCCAATTATGTGCGGTGATGATAGGAGTTGTGGTCAACTTGTGTTTCAATAGCTCAAAGGACTCCATACACCTCTCATCAAAAAAAAACTTGACATCCTTTTCCAATAATTTACAAAGCGGGTTCATAACTTTCGAGAAGTCTTTAATGAATCGCTGGTAGAACCCGGCGTGACCAAAAAAACTCCTCACCCCTTTGACAGAAGTAGGGGGGAGCCTTGAGATCACCTCAATTTTTGCCTTATCGACTTCAATTCCATGTTTTGAGATTTTGTGACCCAACACAATACCCTCTTGCACCATAAAGTGACATTTCTCCCTGTTGAGTACAAGATTGGTTTCTTCACATCTTTTCAACACCCTATCCAAGTTCACTAGGCATTCTTCAAATAAGTCCCCCACTATGCTAAAATCGTCCATGAAGACCTCCAGAATATCCTCCACCATGTCGGTGAAGATTGCCATCATACATCTTTGGAAGGTCGTCGGGGCGTTACAAAGTCCAAATGGCATTCTCGATAAAGCAAATGTGCCATACGGACATGTAAAGGTTGTCTTCTCCTGATCCTCCGGGGCAATGAAAATTTGATTGTACCCCGAGTAGCCATCTAGAAAACAATAAAAAGCTCGACCCGCAAGACGATCGAGCATTTGGTCCAAGAATGGTAGAGGGAAATGGTCTTTTCTAGTGACCTTGTTGAGCTTTCTATAATCCATACACACTCTCCAACCTGTAACCGTCCGAATAGGAATCAACTCATTGTTGGCATTAGTGATGACCGTCATTCCACCCTTCTCTGGCATACATTGGACCGGAGAGGTCCATAAACTATCTGAGATTGGGTAAACCACACCGGCGTCCAACCACTTGATAACCTCTTTCTTTACCACCTTTTGCATAGCTTCATTTAATCTTCTTTGATGTTCAAGAAACGGCCTTGCATCCTCCTCCAAAATGATCTTGTGCATGCAAAAAGCGGGGCTTATACCCCGAATATCCGCCAATGTCCATCCAATCGCCCTCTTGCGCTTTTGTAGAACCGCCAAAGTGGCGTCAACCTGTATGTTAGTCAAGCAAATACAAAAGAATAATAGGCAAAGTGAAATTAGGGCCCAAGTATTCATACTTGAGGTAAGGAGGAAGTGGTTTCAACTCCAACAGCGGTGGATCCTTAATAGATGGCTTGGTTGGAGGAGTTTTGCGATTATCAAGATCCAAGGATAACTTCCTAGGCTCATAAGCGTACGAGCCCATACCATGCAAAGCAATTACACATTCAATTCTCCCGGCATTATCATTAGCATCTATGTTCAAAAGCACAACTTCAAGTGAATCTTCAACATTAATCATTGCGCTTGTGTCATCCAATATCACCACCGTGAAAATGTCAACAAACGATCACACCTCGGTGCTATTTGGTTGCCTCATAGACTTGCACACATGGAACACCACCTTTTCATCACCAACAAGGAAAGTCAACTCTCCCGCCTCGACATCGACTAAAACCTTCCCCGTAGCTAGGAAAGGTCTTCCAATGATAATTGGGACTTCAAAGTCCACCTCACAATCTAGTATCACAAAGTCCGCCGGCAGGATAAATTTATCAACACGAACAAGGACATCATCGATTATACCCAAAGGATGCTTCATTGACCTATCCGCCATTTGGAGCCTCATTAAATTTGGGCGAGGTTGCCTGATTCCCAAAGTCTTGAAGACCGAATATGGCATTAAGTTTATACTTGCCCCCAAGTCACAAAGGGCTTTTGCAAATTCAGCACTTCCAGTGATACACGGGATAGTGAATGCGCCAGGGTCCTCAAGTTTTGGAGCCATAGAATGTACAATTGCGCTCGCTTGATGGGTCATCTTGATTGTCTCACACTTCATTGATCTCTTTTTTGTAAACAAATCCTTCATGAACTTTGCATACCCCAACATTTGCTCGAGTGCCTCCACCAAAGGCACATTGATAGTCAAACTCTTCATCATCTGAATGAATTTCTTGAATTAGTTGTCACCCTTTTGCTTGGCCAACCATTGAGGATAGGGTGGAGGAGGCCGAGGCAAGGGTGCCTTGGATTTGGGTACCGCCGGCTCGGTCATATCAATCACGTGTTCCCTAGATTGGTTCACGGCCTCTTGTGTCTCCTCCTCAACCTCATGAATATCAATCCGCACATCATTTCTCACACTTGGTTCAACCACGTCTTCAACCCCTAGAGGCATATCATCATCATGCAACTCATCTTCATCAACCTTAACTTGGTTTCCTCTTGAGGCATGCACATCACCGGCTCTTCCACTTCGCGTTGTCACCGCCATCACATGATTGTTTTACCCACCCTTAGATTTTACTACTGTGTCACTTGGTAGAGCACCCTTTGGGCGAGTATTTAGATATTGAGAAATTTGACCAAGTTTCACCTCTAAGTTACGGATTGAAGTGTTGTGTGAAAACAATTGAGCATCGGAGTCTTGGTTCTTCTTCATCATTTGCTCAAACATAACTTCAATTCTCCCAAATTCATTTCCCGAAGAACTAGAACCTTGAGATTGAAATAGTGGCGGGTTGTTCGGTTGTTGAAACATCAGAGGCCTTTGAAAGCCTTGTCCCCGATTACCTTGACCACCATTGTTGTTGTTCCAATTGTTTTTGTTGTTTCCGTTCCAATTTCAACCATTGTTACCTTGATTCCCCCAATTGGTGTTTTGGTTATTCCCATTCCAATTTCCACCACTTTGTTGATTGCCCCAATTTCCTTAGGACCGCCATTGTTGATTTTCCTGGTTTCCTCTATTTCCTTGGTAGTTGTTAACATATTGACAATCTTCACTTTGCTCATCATAGTACTCGTTCGAATAACCACCACCATCATCATAGTTGTCACAGTTTCCTTGAGGTTGTTGCCCTCTTTGCCTTCTTTTCATCATATTCACTCCTTCTATGGGATTGACTTGGCGCGGGTTTTGAACTTGTTGCAATTGCGCCTTCGCTAATTGGTTTATTATTGTTGTAAGTTCGGCAATGGCTTGGCCGTGATCATGCAACTCCTTATGCATATGTATGACATTAGGATCACCTTGAGGAACGTTTTCCCGGCTTTGCCACGCCGAAGAAGTATCGGCCATTTCATTTAACACATCACAAGCTTCATTGTACGGGAGCTTCATAAAATTTCCACCCACCAATTGGTTCACAATACATTGGTCGGTTGTGTTGATGCCCCTATAGAATGTTTGTTGAATCATCACATCATTCATATCATTATTTGGACACTCTTTAACCATAGTTCTAAATCTTTCCCATATTTTGTGCAAAGGTTCCATTGGCTCTTGTTTGAAAGCCAAAATTTCATCACGGAGCGCCGTCGTGTGACTTGAGAAGAGAACTTGTCAATGAACTTGTCCGCCAATTCATCCCATGTTGTGATGGAATTATTTGGAAGCCTTTCTAACCAATCCAATACTTTACCCCGAAGAGAGAATAGGAAAATCCTCAATCTCAAAGCATCATCTGACACGTTTGTTTGCTTACTCCCTCGGCAAGTATCTACGAACCCCTTCAAGTGCTTGTATGCATTTTGGTCGGAGGCGCCTGTGAAATACCCTCTCTGTTCGAGCAAATTCAACATAAAATTGGTGATTTGAAAATTCCCCGCCCGGATTCGGGGAGGAACTATGGCACTTGCATAACCCTGGTTTGGAAGGACTCTTGGAGCCACTCTTGGCGGTGGTGGAGGAGGGTCTGGGATTTGGTCATTCAGATTTGCATTAGCATTTCTACCTCTCCGTGGTACTTGAGGTACCAGAAGCTCATCTTGCTCAACATCTTCAACCTCCTCCCCCACCAAGGCATTACCAAGAGGGTCATTTCCGTTTAGAGCCATGTGTACCTGATGGATCGACACAAATAAAGTTAGTAAAAAGAAGGAAAGATAAGCAAAACACAAAACTAGCTAGACAAATAGTCAACACCGTAAGCTCCCCGGCAACGGTGCCAAAAAGTGATCGCGGCAAAGTCAACCTTACACAATGGTAGGAAGAGCGGGCGCTAAGACATCTACCTGAATAGTGGTATCGGGGTCGATTTTCCACAGGGAGCTTGGAATGGAGTTGCGTATTTGTATAGACTAAGAATGCATTTGTGCTTCTAATTATACTTCTAACATTTTCGAATTTTCTATTATCAACTAAGGGTAAGACTAAATTATTCTAAAGAAATATTTGCTAAGTTGTAATTAAGATAGAGAAAGGCACTAGGGTCATGGCATCACTTAGGTGGTTAACTAACGGGTAAAGACTACTAACAATAGATTGACATATTTGGGATCAATGTTATAACCGTTACAAAATTTTACCCACTCTCACACCTCTCGGTAGAGAGAGCAATTTTACCCAATTGACTCTCTCGAGACCAATTGGGTAGGCCAGTTAGACCAAGCAACTAGGGTTCAAGTAGGGTGATTACTCTCTCGAGGTTTACCCCATTAATTAGGACTGTCATTTCTCATGGGTCCATCCCAAATCCTTGTTGGGTCAATTTTGGGGTCATAGACTCTCTTTCTCAAGAAGAGTCAAAACCCACTAAGCTAGAATCAATGTTTGCCACCACCAATCCTTAACTAAACCATAAAATTAACCCAAATAACAAACACCCAATATCAATCTATCATTAAGAAGCAACACCCATCAATTACCCACACTAGGGTTGAGCCACAACCCTAGCTAATGGGTTTAGCTAGACATAATTAAAGAAGAAACTGAAGAAATAGAAGATGAAACAACTATATTAATTAATTGCTAATGTTAAACTGCAATAATCTATGATGAAATAAGCTCAAAATGCCCAAAATAGGCTAAAACATATGTCTCACAAGCGCAACAGCTATCGGATGTATAAAACTTGACCTAAAAATGGTAAAATATCCTATTTATATCGGGCTGGAAAAACTGGACAAAAATACCCCTGCGGGGTCAGCGCGGCTGCGTAGGCTCTTGGACTCGCAAATTTCTCTTCTCTAAAGTTGGGGGCGCGGACCGTGCAAGAAGGTAGCGCAACCGCGCTGGACGACAAGCGCGGGCCGCGTATAAATGGAGCGCGGCCGCGTGGCAGGGCTTGGGCAAAATCAACATCTCTCTCAATCTCATCCACGCGGACCGCACTTATTTGTAGCGCGGCCGCGTGGGACTTGCCTTGAATTTGAAGGTCTCTGAATCTTCACAAGTGCGGACCGCATAAAGATGAGCACGGACCGCGCAGGGTGCCCTTGGAATATTCACTCTCTAAATCTCTTAGCGCGGCCGCGTGGCAAATCAGTGCTGTCCGCGCTAGGTTCTCTTGATCCCCACTTCACTTGGTCTTTGACACTTGGCAGGTTTCACTCCGTTTTGAGCCGATCTTTGACAATTGTCATCTCGTCGCTCAAACCTGCAATCAAGCGCAACCTCTAAGCATTTTGGGATTATTTTGTGGCAATTCATACATAAAGCATAGGCAAGTATGGTCATAAAACGTGTTAAAATCATAGTTATCAGTGACTGCCGTCGCACCTCCTCGACCCTCAAGACAATAACCTGATCGTTTAACCTAGACAACTCTGCCTCCAAACCCTGGATCCATTCTTCTAACCTCGCCACCTTAAGCACCAATGTCTCCGCCTCATTATCACACTCAGACTCACAAACGCGGAGGGTATCCTCTAAAGCTGCCGCTTCAGCCATATCGGCTATTATTCCTTTCTCGGAACGACTCAATTCTTCGACCTTGGAACTCAGCTCACCCCTTAGGTCGACAGCCCTTTCCTCCCTCTTCCCGAGTTTGGCTATTAAGGATGCCACGTGCGTTTGAAGATCAACGTTCTCAGCCATCACCTCCTTGCTCACCTCGAGTTCGTCCTCCTTGGCCTTTAGAGCTGCCTCAAGCTCGCTGCACCTACCGATGTCCCTCATTAGCTGATCGTCCCTCTTCTTTAGCTCTTCATCTTTCTTCATCAGCTCATCATCTTTCTTTTTAAGCCCATCGCGAAGCGACTAAAATTTCTCGTCCTAATTAAGGAAGTCAGCCAACGTTCGGTGCTTGGTGCGGTACTCCTTGTACTTGGAGGTCATCTTCTTAAAAATATTCATCCTACGCTCCTCCCGCCGGTCACGCTCGATCCCCATGATAAGAGTCTGACATGGAAAAGAAAGGAGTCAGTATGAGCAAATTACACATGCGAAACAAATCCTAACATTAGAAAGCACTTACTCGCAGAGCCACGCTGGATATACCCAACGATAACTCTGCATCGTTCACTCCTGTAGCGCCGTGTTTTCAGAAGTCGCGCATAAGGGAGCAAGGGACGGCACCGCCCGTTCTGAGTTGGCCAAAAGGTCGTAGTCCACGGGAATGACTACGTGTAGGTTAGGACCCTCCGTCCTTATCTCCACACGAGTATTCCTCTCCAGGAAGGCCCTTACCTCCTCAGGGTCGACGTCCAAGCCAGAACTGTCATCCCTGCAGGGACCGCTCTACTTCCCTCGGTTGCTGATGATGCGCCACTTTCTGCGGCCCATGTAAGCTCTCCTCCACCACAAACCCCCTCAAATCCAGAGGGCCTCCTCTCCATAACAGCACCCACCGTGAAAACGGTCTCTTTATTTGGTGTGAACGCGGATTCCGTTCCCATAACTATGAATTTTGCAGTTCGATATCTGCGATAACGGCCTTTTCGGTTTCTACCCTTTGACTTTTCCTTAACGGTGACTTTTCGCTGCTCGTCTACAAGATAATAGATGGGCTAGAGAGATATTTCATCCCGCACGGCAACAGTTTGAGGGGTGGAGTCCCTCATCGGTGGAACTTGAGTCTGACTTCCTCGAGCGGACTCAGCTAAAGGCGAATTGCATTCCAGCCGACGCGATAGCTTGGCGAAATGCGGGAACTAGAGCCTTCTTCTTGGAAATTCGCCAACCTAGCACCAAAGGGAGGTCGCATCAAAGAGCAATGGTAAATAACAATAAGCTGAAGTAAAAGTGACACATACTTGACGGGATCTTGGGTCCAAAATGCTTGTGAAAGGATGCCCAATCACGAATTCCCATGATGTGAGGTAACACGCGAGCCACTCAATCATCAATATCAAAGACAGAAGAAGGTGCATGCCTCTCAGCTGAAAAACAAGGAAGCTACAAGTGAGCCAAAAATGAAGGAACGAAAGAAAATAACGAGCATACGGTAAGATACTTACGATTATAGTTCCATTGCTTGGGGAACCTAGTCGGGTCCTCTACCAGGTGCTCGGTCTTATTGAAGAAGTACTTACGCTAGAACTTCCGATTCGTTTTGTCGTCCATCCCGAACACCAACCCGCTAGTCCCACGATGCCGTAGGTGTATCAAAGTACCTCTATAAAAACTAGGTGAAAATAAATGCAGCAGGTGGCGAATATCGACCTCACAGCTAGCCAACTCTGCATACTTCGTGAGCATCAAGAAAACTTTATACAAATAAGGGGAGAGTTGCGCCAGGCAGGCATAGTAACATCGGCAAAACTCCTTCGCTAGCGGAAGGAAAGGAAGAGTATAACCAATCAAGAATGGATAGACATTGAAGGTACAATATCTGGGCCGATGAAAGTCTACAATGTTGCTTTCGGCTGGAACAATTTCGACGTGGGAAGGAATAAGATATTTGGACCGGAAGTCGGGTATGTGTGGCGGTCCCCTCTCAGAAAGCCTCTGAGTGGGAGCAGGATAGGCTCCTTTGGAAAGTCATGTATAACCAAAGGGTTTTTGGGGAGTATCTCCTCCATGGTAGGGAAGCTTTCCTCCTCTTCAGCCATGAATTCCTCACCGCCGGGAGGAAGGGCCACTGATAATGGAGTGGCATGCGAAACCTCGTCATGAATATGAGGGGATTGTGACATATTTTCATAGCGAAACTTATGCAACAAAGATCTGAAGAAGATATTGACTGGGTAAAAAGTCAGGGGTTAGAATTGAAGAGGCTGTAAAAAATTGAAAGCGGAGATCGGAGAAGAAGATCAAAGAAGCGCAGCGCACATGCGAAATGATAAATGAAAAAAAATTTCAAAAATGAATCCCCCCCCCCCCCACATCTATTTATAGGGTTGGGTGGCACCAGAATCGAAGCAGCAGACCATCAATGGCGCTAAAATCGAAATGACAGAATCACAAACACTGTATCAGGAAGACGCGTAATGATGACGCACATAGCCACGACGTCAGCCGCACCAACCACAACCTCATTGACTATGCTGTTTTCTCGACCTCGGCCGATTCAACTTAATCAACACGATCAAATTTCTTCTAAACAGACACAAACTGGGTCCACTTATCGAGGGCGTGAAGACCACGACCTCAACAAGTGGAGGGACTAACTGTATTAGTCCAAATTTGGCGACTTGATGAAAGAAAATAAACAAGATCAAGGCCAGAGTCGACTACGACATAATAGCGGGGAGTCATCCTCAGAAGGATTATTGCCGAGGACGAACATCTGGAGTAAAAAAAATAACGATAGGATAGGTTTAGAAATTGACACAAGGAATATTCCTTTGGATATTCCTTATTTTGTACCTATTAAGATTTCTTGGGAATATCTCTTATAAATAGAAAGAGATAGAGAACAAAGGAGGGATCTTCACTTTCTGATAAAAAGGTTGACTAGAAAGAATATACAAAAGTTATCTTGTTCATTTATTATCTTATTCAAGCACACGTTATTTAATATTTGTTCACAAGATCAAAAGATTCCTTACCCATCTTCACTTCTCATCTTTCCGCATTGCTGTCAGGTGGAAGAACCACCAAATCATATAATAGTTGAGTAGTAAATTCTCTCGTATTACATTTATTGCCATTATCCACATTTATTGCATGCTCATGTTATAATATCCATTGATTATTATTGAATATAAATCTGCTATTTAATACTCTCAAACGTCGTTCATCTTGCCAATATCTTATAATATTTGATCTAGAGTTTATTATATTTAACTAGGATTCACCCCTTATTTCATAATTAATTAGTTTAACAAAAGGCTTAATACTTTTTGGTCAAACAATTTCGATTTTGGTTAGGATATGCTATAGAAGAAATGTTTTTGTTGCTACTATTGATATATTAAGTTTGCTGCTACCAAGATGTATAATATTTTTTAATATTGCTTAGTTATGTAAAGAGCCCTTTCATATTTGAGAAATATGGGCTGCTAGTCCAGTTAAATCTTCTTCATTTTTAAAGGTTGTAGCCCAATAGAGTTGGGAAGGAGTATTTAACTGGGCAGGTAGTAGCGGGCCTAGACCTAGACGCTGAAGTGGGCAATGTTCTGGTATACTGATTAGGTATAAAATAGAAATTGGACTTGAGGTTTATTACACTCTCTATATAGATTGACTAGAAGTCATTTTATTTTATTTTTGAATAATTATAGGGTATTGGAAATCAAATAGTCCGACTAATCTAGCTCGCATTATGTAGAGCTTATAATTAAAAGGGAAAAGGTTTGTATGGGTCAAAATTAGATCAGCGAAATTCGGCACGCAGAGACATAAGGTCGTGGTCAGACAGATCAAGGTCGGACCATCATCAGCAACCAAGGTCGGACCGTCATCAACAACCAAGGTCGGACCATCATCTAACAGCTAGTTTGCTTTGGAATACTCAAAAAGAATATTCTATCGAATATCCCTTTTTTAGGATTTTCTATGGATATCCCCTTATAAATAGGAGGTGAGGACTTCCCAAAAGGGGGGCTCTCTCTCTGTCTCCCTCTCCCTCTTTTTAGAAAATATGTAAACACACCTCTCCAAAGAATTGAGAGGATCCGTGATCTCATATCTTCATCGGATCCAAAAAAGGGTCATAAAGTTCTTGTATTTGTCTACCATTGATCTTTATTAAATGAAAAAAGATCCATCTCGCTGAAGATCGGGTGAATCTTTTCCTTTATTTATATTTTTGTTATTTAATGCATCTTTACTTATGCCATTAAATCTGATCATAATCGCTGTCAACATTTATATTTGACTATGTTTTTCTACTTCTCCTGCTCATCTCAGATCTAGAGTTAATTATCTTTAACTAGGATTTACCCTTTCATCTTTATTGATTGATTTGCTCCAAAAGTGTTAAACAACTTTTGAGTCAAACAAAATTTTCCGTAAAAGAGTTTTTCTTTCTTAGAACTCGAACCGATACCTTTTAATTAAGAATGAAAGAATCACATTCATCCACCATAATCCGTGATGGTGACTAAAAGTTGGAATTATGAACTCACCATTTCTTTGCTCCATTTTTCACACGTTTACACATGCTACCATCGTTGGTTCTCTTTAGAATCTTTTCATAGTGGGAATTGTGAACTAGAAAAAATCTTGATATTTGAATAAAGCATAAACAAGGAGGGACTACTACACTAAGGGATCATTTAGTACAATGGTAGGATATCGTGAGATATCCCACGAGATGAGATATTCTATTGAATTAGTTATCCCATCTTTATTAACTAATCCCACTATTTTAGTGTAAAAGTTATCACGAAATTAACTAATATCCAAAATTAAATATGAAATAAAGTTAATCTTAAATTTTATTCATTATTATTATTCTTATCCCAAGCACTAAACATGTATAGATTAACGTCAAGGAAATATGTGAAAATCATGAAATTAGGGGTCAAATCACACTATACAATTTTTTTTTATTCTTTTAATGGGAAGAGTAACTAATATACGACTAATAAAACTTGATAAATACCTGATAAAATAATTGAAGTGTGCAAAAACATTCCAAATGGCAGCATTATAATAAAAAGAAAGTTAAGGAATACTATATAATATCTTTTAGCAGTGGAGTAATGATATTTGACCCTTTCTCCCTCCTATTGGTCGATACATTTCAATTGTACCACCATCAGAAAGAAACAACTATATATATGCAAAGCAACTTGTTCCAGATAAGGTGCATGTAGATAACAACTTTATGACGTAAAACCAGTGCTGGTTCCTCTTTAGTATAGTGTGAATTGTGGACAAAAGCCCAACTTGTTAGATAAAGAAAGGGAAAAAAATTCCATTGTGATGCTATATTGCTATGCTTTTTGCAGTCTTCTTCCGTCTTTCTTTAATCTCTGCAAAGTGGAAAGGAAAAAAAGATAAGAACCAAATTAATGAAGTGGATACTAGTCGAGAGTCGCACGTGCTAATGCCGCGTAAAGGACATGGTTGTTTTGGTGGGCCACTTAATAGTTGCAACTTCATTTGGGCCCAGCTCGATCAATCAACATAGTGACTAGTGACATCTCCTATAGGAAAATTAAAGCTTATTGTTACATGGACACAGATTTACGGTGAAACTTAAAAAAAATTACGCGACACAATAAATATTTATACACACAGACACAGGGCCCGTTTGACCATAAGAAAAGCGAAATTTGCACGACATAACAAATTTATACTGTATTGGCTATTCGTAGATATACTTTTCAAAAATTATCAATCGTAGCTATATTTGAATTTTATAGCATATCCACCTATAGTATTGTAACAAAAGATCAATTGTTTTGAACGAATATAAGAGAGTAACAAGCTCTGATAAGCTTAGTTGGTTAGAGCACTCGCTTAGTAAGTAGAAGCCTTGACTTCGACTCTCAACAAGAGCATTTTATTTTCTGTATTTCGTCTTGGATGTATTTGTTGTATGAACGAATATGGTTGATACACGTTGTATCCTTTGTGTACACTCTTTTGCCTTGGTTGTATTTGTTGTATTCGTTGCGCAAATGAATACAATTGACATGTTGTATTCTTTGCGCGAACGAATACAATATAGTTGATACATGTTGTATTCGTTGTGCGAACGAATACAGTTAACACAAACTGTATTGGTTGCACGTCTGAATACAAGTAATACAAGTTGGTATTGAAATAGTAGCTACGAATAGTAATTACGCAAACTGTAGTTACGAATGACAATTAAGCTCTAAAGTGTAGTTCTTTATGAAAGTTCCCCTAAAAAAATTTACTTTTTTCGGAATCAGTGTTTTGACCATGAAAATTTCAAAATTCACTTGAGGTTGAATTTTGAAAAAATTTCCAAAAGTCATTTTTCAAAATTTTCACTTCAAATCACTCACAAAAATTCTAAACAACTCCAAATTATATTCATATCCAAACATAACTCTATTTTTCAAATATCACCTTCACTTAAAAAAGTTTTTTTTTTTTTTGTATTTTCACAATTTTTATGTTCAAACGCCCACTTAATTTATGTTATTAGATGAATTTTTTTTTACCAAGTTTAAATGTCTGCATATGTATTTGGCCAGTTTTCTGCATATTGATCTCCAAAGTTTATTTACGAGGTGAATAAATTGAACAAAAAATTGGCAAACGTTTCCACAGAAATGTTTTCAGTCCCAGACACCCACTAAATACTCTTATTATTTATTTATTCCCTTAAGAGTCTATTCTCTAATTATTATGGAAATGGCTATTGATATGCTGCTTGGACATGCCACATGCATCACAATCATTAAATCATTGATTTCAAAATTAAGGGTGAAAATCATTTACCCTCCCCAACTTTGCATTAAAAATCAAACTCCCCCTCAACTTTGAACAACAATTATTCTCCCCCTTTATCCTACACAATACCTTTTTTGCCATTGAATTTTTAATTTCTTCCTCAAATCAATACTTTTTTATTATATGATATATTTTTTTAATGGTTTTAGCTATAACTTAAATTATGTAATACCTAGATTTCATTAAAATTATAAATAGAATAAGTAATTAGAGTCAATTAAAACTTATCTTTATGATTGTTATTTTAATGTAATGCATATTAAATATATATTTAAGCTATATTTCTTAGTGACGGAGCTAGAAATTCATATAAGAGGATTGAAAAATACCCCAATTTTTTTTTCGAATTGAACTTGTGAGCTAAGATAATTCGGGTGCTATTCAATCCTCTTATATGAAAAACTCAAATTGAACCTGTAAGCTAAGAAATTAATGAACTCTATTCTCTTAGCTCACAAATTTTAATTTTTTAGCTCACAAGTTCAATCCGAGTTTTTCATATAAGGGGATTAGAAAACACCCCAAGTTATCTTAGTTCACAAGTTCAATCTGAAATAAAAATTAAAAAATAAAAATTGGGGTATTTTTTAATCCTTTTAAATGAATTTCTAGCTCCGTCGCTAAGAAAATATAAGTTAAATATATATTTAATACGAATTACATTAAATAACAATCATAAAGATAATATAATTTTAATTGATTTTGATGACTTATTCTACTTATAATTATAATGAACTCTAATTAAAAATTATAATAGATATTACACAATTTAAGTTATAGCTAAATCTATACAAAATATCATATAATAAAAAAGTATTGAATTGAGGAAGAAATTAAAAATTTAAGGGCAAAAAAAGTATTGTGTAGGATAAGGGGGGGAAATGATTATTATTCAAAATTGAGGGGGTAGCTTGATTTTTAACATAAAGTTAGGGAGGGTAAATGATTTTCACCCCAAAATTAATGGTTTTAATTTTGTTCGAACATCACATTTAAGAAAGAATGTGCTTCTTTTTGTGTTCTTAAATTAGGAAAGCAAAAAATGGTAAAAAGTACGTGGAACACTTTTCAATTATCAAGCATAGTTCAGAAATATTTGAATATCTCAAATTTTCACTATATAACAGTGGGCATTGTCTGAGAGTGAAAAAGTAAACAGATTATCTCAAATTACCCATATCATCTCATTTTACATACATTTGTTCTTAGCACTAAGAAGATAGAGTCTTTACCTCAAACCTACCAATTGTCATTGTCAGTATATTTGTTTCTTAAACAATTTCAAATTATCTTCAACACTGATAAAATCTTTATAAAAAATAAAACTACTTCTATTCTATTTTATGTGGCACTTTTCTTTTTCGGTCTATTAAAAAACGAATGCTTCTTTTTATATCTAGAAATAATTTAATTATAAAGTTTTATTTATGTTTGTGACATATTCATATAGCCATAAATATGTCATCTCATAAATTTTAAAAGTCATTCTATTTTCTTTGATGACGCTCAAGATGCTTTGAGTAGAGTAAAGACTTGACATGATTAACCACACATGTTCCATAACTCCAAACTTTATTGGTATCAGTACGTCATGAGTAATTTAATACTCTACTAAATCAGAGAAAATAACACTTCCTCCGATTCATTTTAATTATGGAAAAGGGCTAAATATATCCCCTCTATTTTCAAATATTATTTATTTGAAAATAAACAATATAGGAATAGTAGTCTTAAATTCCTCCGGTACTTATAGGAATGTGACGGGTAATATCACGATATAGAGTTCGATACTAATCCGCACTTTAAATACCTTTACGGGGTGGCAAGGGTAGACATGGATATGATGACCGGTTTGCTAATACTACTGTGACCCCTCTTTGAAAAGTGATTACTTGGTATTGCATTGATGTGATCCATATTACAAATAAATCTAGGACCCCCTTTATATTCATCAGCATGCTTAGTTATAACTCTTTCAAAACTTTGATTTATTTTATCATTTCCAAACACTTGTGTATTTAAAATCCCCTCTTATTTGAGTCTTGTTTGTTTACGTATTAATTGCACAAATTCACAAAGAGCTATATGGCCAGGAACCATACTAGTGGATCCTGAGGGGTGCCTAACACCTTCCCCGTGGGATATTCAAGACCTTACCATTCGTTATACAATTAGGCTATCCATACACCTACCGTTATACTATTGGTTTATCTATACCCCTATTATCATACATTGAAATAAGAATACTCCTATTTTTGGATAGAATGCCACGTGACAACACCATATTAAAATGACCCTTTTTTATTACCTGACCCGTTTTTAAAAAACACACAACCCGAGTCCTATTTTCATTTTTTCCATTTTTTTTTTTAAATTTCAATTTTTTGAAAAACGAAAACATTATGTTTAAAAACAAAAAATATTTTTTTTTCTGTTTTTACAAGTTTGTTTTTCTAGTTTTTACATAACAAAATTCTCTTAAAAAATAAAAAAAAATTTAAAAAACGAAAATATTTTGTTAAATTTTTTTTTTCTGCTTTAACAAAAAAAGTTCACTTTAAACGAATTTGTTTTTTTCAGTTTTTACAAAAAGAAAATCTTTAAAAAAAGAAAATCTTTAAAAACTGGAAAAAAGACATTTTTCAAAAACAAAAATATTTTTTTGGAAAACAAAAAATACTTTTTTTTCTGCTTTTATAAATTTGTTTTTTTTTCAGATTTTTAACAAATATTTTCGTTTTTTAAAAAGTGAAAAAAACAATTTCTAACAAAATATTTTCGTTTTTGAAATATGTTTTTTTTAAAGATTTTATTTTTGTAAAAACTGAAAAAACAAATTTATATAAACTGAACTTTTTTTTTAAATTCAGAAAAAAAAATATTCGTTTTTAACAAAATATTTTCGTTTTTTTAAAACTGAAAAATTTATTTTCAACAAAATATTTTCGTTTTTGAAAAATATTATTTTTTATTTTTTAAAAGAATTTTGTTATGTAAAAACTGGAAAAACAGAAAAAAAAAAATTTTGTTTTTTTAACATAATATTTTCGTTTTTAAAAAATTGAAATGTTTAAAAAAAAACTGGAAAAAAATGAAAACAGGACCAGGGTTGTGGGTTTTTTAAAAACGGGTCGGATAAAAAAAAGAAAGAAATGGGTTGTTTTAATATGTTGCTGCCACATGGCACTCCATCCAAAAATAGGGGTATTTTATTTTCAAAGTATGACAATAGGGGTA
The DNA here is from genome assembly GCA_026770625.1 of Nicotiana glauca. Lineage (NCBI taxonomy): Eukaryota > Viridiplantae > Streptophyta > Magnoliopsida > Solanales > Solanaceae > Nicotiana > Nicotiana glauca. The sequence goes on from MU776811.1 coordinate 51,062, forward strand.
TAAATAAACCAATAATATGACGGTAGGGGTATGGATAATCCAATAGTATAACGAAGCATACATGTAAACAATATTTGAAAGTAGAGGGATATATTTAGCCCTTTTCCGTTTTAATTAATTTTTTACATTCTTACACATATTAAGATATTCACCTTTTAACATTAGTTAACAATGAAATTGACCACATTAACCTTCTTTTATTCATTGTAAATATAACAAATACTCCTAATATGCTCTTTACTCCAATGACAACTTTAAAAAGAAAAAATTAATTTCTTCTTGATATTTGAAAATATTAAATATTGTGGACCACAAAAAGAAAACCGAAAAATCAATTAAAGTGGACCGAAAAGAGTATCTTTTTTAGGTTTCAAATTTGATTTTAAAAAACAAGAAAAGAACTTAATTAAGAAACAAAAAAGAAATGAGAATGCTTGGTTATGAAGGAATAGCAAGTTTGTCCAGTGTGTCCCCCTCTTTTAAAAGGAGGGGAAAAAAGAAGAAGGCAAACACACCCCACTAATAATCAAAATTATGAGACCAAGTGATAAATTAATAGATTTAGAGTCCCACTTTCTTTATGTGTTTTCCCATCATATCATCACTGCTAAAAAGGGGAACTGTTTGGACACAAGTCTACAAAAGGGCCATTGGCCAATATATAAATTATCAATTTCTTGATGTTTTGCTTGCATGATGGAAACTAACAGCCAAACATTCTAAATCAGAACAAAAAAAATACGAGAATAAAAAGATCACAAGTTCAATCAGAAATATTACAATAATAGCTACGCACGTGAAAACGTAATCCTTGCATTGTCAATTTGTAGTTTGGTAATGGAGCAACATGTTACATGTATTCAAGCTCAAATAACAGAAATATCAGTTCAGAGATTTTTTAAGGGTCAAGAATGAAGCGAATAATAGTAATATAAATCAATCATACTGGTACCTAACAATTATGACTACATTTTAAATATAAAAAATTACTCGTCCCTATTGTTCACATCAAATTGACAAATAGAATACATGTACCTTTATATACTTTTGTCACTTAACTATAATTAGGTACTCCTTCGATCCAAAATAAGTAATTTTTTGGATATTTTCACATAGATTAAGATATCCACCTTTTGGCATTAATTAGCAATGAAATTGACCATATTAACCTTTACTATCCCACATAAACACTCCTAACACATATTCCAACACTATTTACTCCAAGGACAATGTAGGACAAAAATAATTAATTCATTCTCGAAATCTGGAAAAATCACTTATTTTGGACCACAAGAAAAATGCTAAAAAATCACTTATTTTGGACCGGAGAGAGTAATATATATTCTTTGATCAATTTAAGCTTAACTTATCTGTTTGCTGTGAATTAGTCACATACTCCCCCTAAGAAAGAATAGGTTTTGACTGCTTTATCCTTATTATTAAATGTTTTCTCAATTTATGTGTCATCTCCATCAATGATGTTATATTATTTTACTAAATGTGAATGTAATTAATTTGCTTTATAAAATATATGAAGAGACACCTAGGATAATTAACAAAATCAGTAATGCAAACTCTTCCAACAAATAAATGGCGTTCATCTTTCCGTCAAACAAAATTTCAAACGTGTTTTGAAAATTGTCCAACTAAAATATTGATTGCATTAGTGTAAACATGATTAAAATGTTTAAGTTTAAAAAGTAGACTTGTTGGTATTTGAATAAAGTTATCCATAAGTAATGTGTTAGTGGTCTTCAAAGATAATTAATTATTAAAGGTAAAAAAGGAAAAATATAATCAATTTGTCCAAAACTTTTAAAATGACAAATGATTAGGGGATGCTAACTAGTGATAACACTAACAAAATGTTTCCCGTTGGTCAAAAACTAATTTAAGATTTTAAACAAATGAATGTCGGATTGTTGCACACACTAAGCATTTGTAAGAAAAGTGTATAGGTCAAAATTTGGCCAGGTGACAATTCCTGTAAAAAGAAACGGCGATGAGTCACTTGGGCCAAAATCGTATTCATATGATGTTATAGCGACACGCACCTCGGCCACGGACGAGGTTGTATATTCAATATGCTTCAAAGGGGAATTGGATGTTACGGCATTCTGGAGGGTCGGCCAGTAGTATATTCTAACGACTTAAGTACAATGGTTATACATAAACTAAGTGGAAAGAAGAATAAAGGGGAAAGAAAAAAGATCCATACCCAGTCATGCTCTCGGAAAGGAAGAGGGATCTTCATCTCTCTCCCCCCGAAGCAAAAAGAAGCAAGGAAACTCATATCCTCAATTCATATAGTTAGCCTCACTATAACAAATATATGGAGTTCTATCTCGTTAAAGATCGATGGCCCTCTTCATCTATGCATTTTTCATGGTTGTTTAGCGTTATGAAAATTATCATCTTCTTCTTGTATAGTGTGATTTAATCGATGTTATAGTTAAATCTCATACTTGTTTTGTTCACTTACTTATGTCTTCTATCTAATATCTCGGGTAAATTATCTTTGGCTAGGATTTACCTAAAATCTTCTTATTAATTAGTTTAATAAAAAGCTTAACACTTTTTGGTCAAACAATTTGGCACCATCTATGTAGATTTTCTAGCCAAAAACTTAGTTCCCTCTAGATCTAAAGTCAACCAGGGTTTCGCTTTCCGTTGTCGTAGCCTCACCCTCTCAGCATAAACACCAACTTAAGAAAGTTGTAGGCAAGATTTTGAAATAATCAAATCAATCAGGGTCAGAACTTTGCATGAAATCTAAATTATGTTTGATATCTATACAAGTTCCACGTCTCTCCGGTAGTTATGAGCTTAGCACATCGTAGATGTACTCAAAGTGGGTTCACCGTCGCTACACACTTAGCGCGTCTGCAATCTTATTCGTTATATTAACGTGATATGTTGATCTATACTTCTACCTCTTAGGAAGGGACAATAGCCTAACGTGTCATTCTTTGAAAAAATCGGCTTATCCTGCCTTATTTTTGTACCCGAATGCACACTGTGTAATTTATGTACAAAGTATAAAATGTCTCCCTTATTTTTGCGCACATTGTACGGGGACGCCGGGACTCGAGCTCGAGATCCCAATGGGCAAAGTAAGTTCAGCTCATAAGAAGCCTAGACGAGACTGATGACGAAGCCAAACACGAGGTTGCCAAGTCAGAAACCGCCATTCAAGCGCGGGGTAAAACGAGCCACCCTACAGCTCCCTTCTCCCCTCGCAGACTTAACAGGTCCAAATAATAGGCAATTTCGTATGGTATTAACTTGTTATTCTTCTTTTTGTAATTGGAATAGGAGCACGAGCATTCTCACAGGTGCGCTAACAAGGAACAAACGTCACCGAACACACCAGGGAAACGTTACGCACCATATCATCTCGCAGGCGACGGACAAGCAAAACCCATCGCACTGTACCATATTACAAGTAACAGAAACGGATCAGGACAGGCCGACATTATTAAGAAACACTCTCCACAACCTAGGACTGAGCGATAAGCCCATGGAACGTACAGTCTCTCTAATACAGGCAGAACATGAACTCGAAAAGCTTGCACGTATGCTCGCCATGAAAATCTTATGCCAATTCAGTCGACTAAATATTACAAATCACGTCCGAAATTTGTTCGAACTAATGGTAGCGGGGAGCCCAATAGCCCAAGCAATAAGTTCATTTCCCATCCCGTCAGTGGTCTCTCCAGGCCGAGCAATAAAGAGACTAGGTGAACTGGGACTCCACCGACGCATACAAGCTATGAAACAACACATAATATTCTCCAATGAAAGCAGAAATAAATGAATTGGGACTCATCCCAGCGCATGCATAAGCGATACAACAATGGGTAATATTTTCCAATAAAAGCAAGTCCGCGTGCGACATCCTTACCACTCCACTGAAACAACACATTGCCATGCTCGATCAAATTCATAACGGATTACAATTCAACCTCGCTCAAATTTACATCCTTATAGCCCCCGACCTTTGCCAAGTGAAAGTAAAATTTGACCTCGTTTGAATTCATAACGGGTCACAATTCGACCTCGTTCGAATTCATAACGGGTTAAAATTCGACCTCGATCGAATTTACACCCTCATGGCCGCTGACTGTCGCCAAGTGTAAGTCAAATTCGACGTCGTCGAAATCATAATGGGTCAAAATTTGACTTTGCTCGAATTAATACCCATACGGCCCCTAGTCGTGGCCGAACGAAAGTCTGAATTCAGTCTCGCTTGAATCAACAAGTCAAGGTTAAACCCCGTCGAATTCATAGCGGGACCTCGCTCGAATTTATACCCCTATAGCCTCTGGGCCATCGTTAAGCAAAAGCAAAGTTCGACTTCGCTCGAACTTACGAGTCAAGACCGACCTCGCCCAAGTTAGAAAGTCTAAATTTGACCTCGCTCGAATTTACAAGTTAAAACAGATTTTGCCCAGGTTGGCAAATCAGAATCCAACCTCGCTCGAATTTGCAAATCAAAATTGACTTGGCCCGAGCTAACAAGACGAGGTCCGATCTTGTTCCAATCAAGCAAAATAAAACCTCGTTCAAATTCCCAATTAAAAATCAGGACTCATCATGGGAAATCCGAAGATCTTTGTCAAAAAAAAAAAAAAAAAAAAAAAAAGAGAAGTCATATGATACGCAAACAAAGGAAAAACAACCCTCTTATTTAGAAGATGCACATACACAACGGTTGTGCCTTACAAAAGGCCAAAAGTGGGTCCCCGAGAATAAAATAAAAACAACAACAACAAATAACAAAAGAAAACTAAGTACAAAAGCTGCAAAAAACTTCACTCGGCATCATCTGCTCCGTGGCCGAGTTTGTATATTCAATATGCTTGAACGGCAAATTAGATGTTACGCTATTCCAGAGGGTCGGCCAGTAGTAAAAGCTAATGACTTAAGTACACTGGTTAATGACTATCGGGTAGAGAAAAATACCTAGTATATGAACTAATTGGAAACAAGAAGAAATGGGAGATAAAAAATATCCTTACACAGTCGTGCTCTCTGAAAGGAAGAGGCATCTTCATATCTCTCTCTCTCTCTCCGAAGGAGGAAGAAGCAAGGAAGTTCATATCCTCAATTCATATCGTTAGCCTACTATAACAAATGTATGGAGTTCTACCTCGTTAAAGATCGGTGACGCTCTTCATCTATTTATTTTTCATGGTAATTCAGCGTTATAAAAATCATCATCTTCTTCTTGTATAATAGGATTTAATCGATGTATAGTTAAATCTTATACTCATTTTGTTCACCTACTCATGTCTTCTATATAATATCTCGAGTAAATTATCTTTGTCTAGGATTTACCTAAAATCTTCTTATTAGTTAGTTTAACAAAAAACTTAACATTTTTTGGTCAAACAAAAAGGTGCAAACTTAATGTAAAGTAAATGTTTTTTGAATTATATGTGCGTGTGTGTTATACCGTGGTTGTATATTTGATGTTTAAAAAGTATGTAGATTTTACATGCCGTCAATTTTTGCATTTGTCATTGTTTGTTGGCCCAAGTGAAGTTTGTTTTGATGATTGAAAAAGGAAATCAAGCATGAACTAGGTTCATACACAGTGTACACAGACTGTCACGACCCAAACTCAACCGTCGTGTTGTCACCTATCGTGGGACTAGCCCAGCCTCAACTCAACAAAACTCAACCCAACAACAATAAGTTGGAAAATATTAATGGAAGCATTTAACATTTAAAGAAAACTGTTGAAACATAAGAAAAATCCCAAAATAATATAATCCAACCCAAAAATCAGGGTGTCACTGAGTACATAAGCGTCTACTCGGAATACAGGCCACTACAAGGTCTAAAGGAAAACAACTGAAAGTACATCAAATGATAAAAGAGGAGAGTCCAGGCCTGCGAACGCAGTTCAACTACCTCGATAGTCTCCAAAGTCTGGAAATGCTCGATCACTAACCGCCACCGTAAACAGAGTAGCCTGGATCTGCACATGAGGTACAGGGAGTAACGTGAGTACACCAAGTCAGTAAGTAACAAGTTCAAAATTTGGACTGAAAGGTAGTGATGAACTCAACCTCAACAGGTATCAAAGAATTAAATGTGCAGAAACGTAGGCATGCTTTCAAGTTAGATATACAGCTCAAGCAGTAAAGTAAATACAGATCTCAATAGTGTACGATATACAACTCAGATATCTCTACATGCCGAGTCACAGACTGTATGAAATGCATCATGTGCCTCCACTCTCAAGTGCTCAACCACTCGGTACTGTATATAGCCATCCAACCCAAGAAAATTCATCCCGGAACATATACAACACTGACTGTAAGTCACCCATTACCGACAAAAATGGGCAATCCAACCATGTGGAGAAATCCTTCTCTAGGTATAAAGTACTTCGGACAAATCCAAGTCCAGGGAAATCCATCCCTAAATAATATCATCCGCCCTTACTAGGGTGTGTTACAGACTCCGGCGGGGCTCCTGCAGCCCAAGTGCTATATCATTAATATAACTGCTGCGACGTGTATTCCAATCCTATAACTGTCACTCATAACTAGGCTCTCGACCTCACTCAGTCATAAACCTCTCTAGTCTTACCACGGGCTCGCAATGTCATAAAAATAACCTGAAACAATGATATGATGAATCAATAAATAACCGAGACTAAGATATGATATAAAATGCATGATCATGGCTGATTATGGAATATTAACTGAAAACTAGTGAGATGACAGCAAACAACCGCTAAGGATCTAAACAACACAAGCATAAAGCCTAAACATGATATCTACCATGATTTATAGCTCAACTACTTCATCACACAATGAAAGCATGGATATCAACATGATAGAGCCACTACACGATGCCATGGAATCACCCATGTCACAATTCTCATAGTGCACGCCCATCACTTGGCATGTGCATCACCTTAATACTAATCACATAACACATAGTTCAGAGTTTCGTACCCTCAAAACCAAGTTTGGAAGTGTTACTTACCTCAAACCAAGCAAAATCCTACTCTGTGATGCCTTTGCCTCTCAAATCGGCCTCCAAACGTCTCGAATCTAGCCACAAGCAATACAATACGATCAATATAGGCTAAATGAACCAATTCCACAAGAGAATTACCAAATTATAGCCAAAATCTGAAATCGACTCAAACCCGGCCCCTGGGCCCACGTCTCAAAATCCGGCAAAAGTCACAAAACCCGAAAGCGCATTCACTCACAAGTCTTGCCGTACCAAATCTATCAAAATCCGACCTCATTTGGTCACTCAAATCCCCAAAATTCACTCTCCGATTCACAAGCGCTAAACTTCCAAATTTCTAGCTCAAATCCCTAATTAGATGATGAGTATAGCCATGGATTCACAGAATTTATACTATTATGGGTTAGAATCACATACCCCCAACATTTCTCCTTGAAAACCTTAGAAAAATCGCCTTTCTCCCGAGTTCCTCAAGTCCAAAGTTGAAAATGAAAGACAACCTCGAGCTGGTGCTTTTCTGCCCAGCAATACTGCACTTGCGGTCCATTGGTCGCTCCTACGAAGCCGCACCTGCAGAAATTCCATTATAGGTGTGGATTTCACTTAAAATCCCAGCCTTCACTCCTACGGCTCTATGACCGCATCTACGTGCATCGCAGGTGTGGGAATCCATCGCACCTACGACCTCACAATGCACCAGCGCCCAACTGCCCGCATCTACGACACTCGTAGGTGCAGGAAAATCTTTGCATATGCGGATCTTGCCCAGCTCCTCCTTGGCCGCATATGCGGCACCTCCTTCGCTTCCGTGGACACGCAAATGCGGTTCCCACTCCGCAGGTGCGATTACACCAGCAACAACGGCACTTCAGTTGATCTCTCAACTCCAAAATAAAGTCGATAACCACCCGAAATCACTCCGAGGCCCTCGAGGCCACAACCAAACATACCAACAAATCATGTAACATCATATAAACTTATTCGAACCTTCGGATCAAATCAATATCAAAATACCAAATTATCCCTGGATTCATGCACAAGAACTTCTAAAGTTCCGAATTCCGCAAACGACGTTGAAACCTGTCAAACCACCTCCAAATGTCCTAAAATTTAGTACATAAGTCAGAAATGACATTACAAACCTACTCCAACTTCTGAAAATCCAATCCAATCTCGATATCAAAATTTCCACTACCGGCCAAAATCGCCAAAATTCTAACTTTCGCTAATTCAAGCCTAATTCTACCACAGACCTCCAAATCCCATTCCGAATGAACTCTTAAGTCCAAAATCACCTAACAAAACTAATGGAACCATCAAAATTCGAATCCGAAATCGTTTACATATAAGTCAATTTCCGGATAACTTTTCCAACTTAAGCTTTCAATTAAGAGACTATGTGTCTCAATTCACTCCAAAACCACTTCGAAGCCGAACCAACTAAATTGGTATATCATAATGTATCTAAAGAACAAAAAATAAGCAGGAAATGGGGAAGTGGGGCTATAACTCTCGAAACGACCGACCTGTTAATTACACAGACACAGGCAGATTCAAGCACAAGGCATGCACGTGAAAGAGATAGCTTAAGTGATTATATCTGATATCTCCTAATCGAAAATATTGCATAGATGATAAGGAAAAGGACTCCTTGCTCGAGAGAACTCTATCCAAGATAAATGAGGAGTTAGAAGATGAAGATAACTAGACCTCTTCCACAATGGAAGAGTATAACATTAGAACTTTAGTTATTTACTATTCTACTAACTCTATAAATTGCAGGATGTTCTCATTTTGAAGAGATGCCCAAACGCTGAAGTTAAGCGTGAGTTGAGAGCAAACTAACAAGGCATTTTGCAAAAAATCCTTGTTTGATTCAAGTGTGCGAACCTGAAACTACATGATCCAGATAGAAGTAGTTCCAAGTGTCTGTCTTTTATTCTAGTTTCATTGTAGTAAGTGTTTTAAATTGTACCTTTCCGCTTTATCTAGAAGCAATTGTACTGGGTACTCTAAGTGTTGCATTCAAATTAGAGCTAACTTGATGTTGTCGTAATAGCTAGAGGCTATTTTCCACAACGGTATTAGAGGTAATCCTTAGATTTACAAAGAGTTTTGTAAATGTTGTTTTGGCTCACTGGTTCAGTAAAGTGTGGGAAAAATCCTACTAAGTTGTAGGTCATGGTTTTTTCACCTTTTGAGCCGGGTGTTTTTCACATAAAAATACTTGTGTTCTTTAATTTTCGCATTTATTATTCCCGCAACAGTAGTATAAGGAACACGTAGAAGAACCAGGACCTTCTATAATGTGTGCACACAAAAACTTGGACATCACATAAATCACTCCTCCTATTGTGTGGTATCGAAGTATAAAACATCACTGTTGTTATAAAAGCCTCACGAGTAGAGTGAACTAGTGAACCACCAATGTATGTGGTGAGATTATTAATAGAATTCATCCATTCTTAATCAGAAGCCTTGAGTACGAGCTGTGAAAATAAAGAAAATTCTAATAATGTAAAAAGTGTTTTCCGCAAATAGCTCTTACATTTGTGTTGAGATTAATAGAATTCATTCATTCTTAATCAGAGGCCTTGAGTTCGAGCTACGAAAACAAAGAAAATTCTAGTAACGTAAAGAGTGTTTTCCTTAAATAGGTCTTACATCCATGGTGAGATTAATAGAGTTCATTCATTCGTACTTTCTTAGTTAGAGGTCCTGAGTTCGAGCTCTAAAAATAAAGAAAATTCTAGAAACATAAAGAGTGTTTTCCTTAAATATGTCTTACATGGTACTAACCCCATTTAATCGAATGCCGAGTTAAAACGAAAAAACAAAAAAAAAAAACCTAATAGAGTAATATCGCCAAGGTAGCGAAGCTTCACTGCTTTTCTTACTCATCAAATAAAATAATATCGAATGTAACAAAGATGCTGATGATCTTTAAATATGTTTGCAAATCTGAAGCAAATCTTTTCCATGTGACCTTCAATATATGTTCCTAATGCTTCTACTCCGAAAACGTATACATCATCACGGTCTTTTCTAATTTTATGCTTCGATTTTTTCAATCACCTTTACAATTTTGATATCCACGAGCAGAGGCGGATTTAAAATTTCTCAAACATGGATGCATGACTAAACAAGCATTAAGTAAGGATCGATTCCTATTTCTCAAGGTAAATAACTCATTATTCAACCAAGTGCATCATTCAATATTTTTGGAGCATGGGTACCACCTAGGGGTGTTCATAAAAATCCGAAAAACCAAACCAAACCGACAAAAAAAACGATACTTTTTGGTTTGGTTTGGTTTTGGTTTTGAATTTTAAAAACCGATCATATTTAGTTTGGTTTTGGTTTTAATAAAAAAATAACTGACAAAACCGAACCAAACCGACTATTTAGCATTTGTGAGAGATGTTGATTTGGTTTCCTTCTTAAAGGCACATCGGATGGTTGGGAAATGATGCTTATCATATTTAGCATTTGTGAGAGATGTTGGAGCTGAGACTCCTAGTATTGATTCTGTGCCCGTTGTGAGAGAGTTTCCAGATGTATTTCCAGCAGACCTGTCGGGCATGCCGCCGGACAGGGACATTGATTTTGGTATTGATTTGGTGCCAGGCACTCAGCCCATCTCTATTTCTCCCTATCGTATGGCACCAGCAGAGCTAAAGGATTTGAAGAAGCAGCTTCAGGAACTCCTAGAAAAGGGGTTTATTCGCCCGAGTGTGTCACCGTGGGGTGCACCGGTCTTATCTGTAAAGAAGAAGGATGGCACAATGAGAATGTGCATTGATTACAGACAGTTGAACAAGGTGACAGTGAAGAACAAGTACCCACTACCCCGTATTGAGGATTTGTTTGATCAGCTTCAGGGAGCAAAGCTATTCTCTAAGATTGAGCTCCGATCAGGCTATCACCAGCTGAAGATTAGGGATTCAGACATTATGAAGATGGCTTTCAGGACGAGATATGAGCAGTATGAGTTTCTGGTTATGTCATTTAGGCTGACTAATGCCCCAACCGCGTTCATGCACTTGATGAACAGTGTATTTTGACCGTATCTGGATTCGTTTGTGATCGTGTTTATTGACGATATTCTGGTGTACTCTCGCAGCCTGGAGGAGCACGCGCAGCACTTGAGGGTGGTATTGCAGAAATTGAGAGAGGAGAAGCTTTATGCAAAGTTCTCCAAATGTGAGTTCTGGCTTAGTTCCGTGGCTTTTCTGGGACACGTGGTGTCCAGTGATGGTATTCAGGTTGACCCAAAGAAGATTGAGGCGGTGCAGAGTTGGCCCAGGCCGTCCTCAGATACTGGATTCAGAGTTTCCTCGGTTTGGCGGGTTATTACCGCAGGTTCGTTCAGGGTTTTTCATCTATTACTTCGCCTTTGACGAAGTTGACGCAGAAGAATGCTCCATTTGTGTGGTCGGATGAGTGCGAGGAGAGCTTCCAGAAGCTCAAGTCAGCTTTGACCACAGCTCCGGTACTATTATTGCCATCAGCTTCAGGTTCTTACACGGTGTAGTGTGATGCTTCGAGAGTTGGGATCGGTTGTGTATTGATGCAGTTATCGCTTATGCTTCTCGTCAGTTAAAGCCCCATGAGAAGAACTGCCCTGTTCATGACTTAGAGTTGACTGCTATAGTTCATGTCTTGAAGATTTTGAGGCACTATCTATATGGCGTATCTTGTGAGGTGTTCACTGACCATCGCAGTCTTCAGCACTTGTTTAAGCAGAAGGATCTTAATTTAAGGCAACGGAGATGGCTTGAGTTACTCAAGGACTATCATATCACCATTTTGTATCATCCGGGGAAGGCCAATGTAGTGGCCTATGCTTTGAGCCGAAAAGCAATCAGTATGGGTAGTTTGGCGTACATTCTAGTTGGGGAGAGGCCATTTGCAGTTGACGTTCAGGCCTTGGCCAATCGAATGGTGAGGTTAGATATTTCTGAGCCCAGTCAGGTGTTGGCTTGTGTGGTTTCCCGATCTTCTTTGTATGACCATATTAGGGAGCGCCAGTATGATGACTCGTATTTGCTTGTCCTGAAGAACAGGGTCCAGCATGATGATGCTAGAGATGTGACTATTGGGGATGATGGTGTGTTGCGAATGCACGGCCGGATTTGCGTGCCTAATGTGGATGGACTCCGAGAGTTGATATTAGAGGAGGCCCACAGCTCGCAGTATTCCATTCATCCGAGTGTCGTGAAGATGTATCAGGATTTGAGACAACATTTCTGGTGGAGGAGGATGAAAAAGGATATTGTGAGTTATATGGCTCGGTGTCTCAACTGTCAGCAGGTCAAATATGAACACCAGAGACTCGGTGGTGTACTGCAGCGGATGGATATTCCGGAGTGGAAATGGGAGAAGATTACTATGGACTTTGTGAGTGGTCTCCCTCGTACCTCGAAGAAGTTTGATTCGATTTGGGTGATTGTGGATAGGCTGACCAAGTCCGCGCACTTCATTTCGGTATGTACCACCTATTCTTCGGAGCGGCTAGCAGAGATCTTCATCCGGGAGATTGTACGGTTGCATGGGGTCCCGGTTTCTATTATATCAGATAGGGGTACTCAGTTTACCTCTCAGTTCTGGAGGAC
>MU776816.1:17122-42464 GCA_026770625.1 Nicotiana glauca
TGCGGTCCGCATTTCGATTCTGCGATCGCAGAATGGGCCGCATTTTTGACATCATCTTAGACCAATTTTCTGCTTCACTCTGCGATAGGAATGCGGTCTGCATTTCGATTCTGCGACCGCATTCTTGACCGCAGAATTGACAATTTTTTGGAAAAATTTATTCTTTTGATTTTTAAAGCTTAGATCACCACCAAGGGTCCTCCTAACACAATATTCGGACCTTGACACTATGAGCTACTAGGTTTTAAGCACAAAATTTTTTTTACGGGGCCTTACAATAGGGGTAACAAAAATTGTGTAATGGTGCTTGGAAATGTGTTTCGGGGGCTCTCTGACAGGTAGATGTGTCCAAATGACAAAATAAACTCTGACAAAAATTTTCTAAATCATGGGTGTTAGTGGAAAAACTTGGGAGCTTGCATATCATGCTTTTCAAACCAACTGATTTTCAAAAATCCTCATTCGAGGATGAATTATTTTAAGTGGGGGAGGATGTAAGGCCCCGTGAAAAATTTGTGCTCAAAGCTTAGTACTGATTTTAAACTTAAAAATCAACAATCAAAATTTTTCAGAAAATTGCCATTATGCGGTCCAGAATGCGGTCGCAGATCAGGTAGGCAGAGGATATTATTGGGTAACGTTTCTTTAATCTCTTCTAGTTACATTTCATCATTATGTAGTTAAATCCTTCACTAAAATTCGAATTTGAGGATCAAAATTTGGAAAAATTGGGTAAAACTTTATAGGCTAAACTCTTGAGTTTTGAGTGGGTGTTAACCTCCAATTTGGGAGATTTTTATATGGTTAGACTCGTGAGAGTATGATGGTTCTGAAAATATAAAAGTTATTCGATTCCGAGACGTTGGCCTGAAGGGTATTTTGGCATTTTGGAGCCGGTTCGAGCTAAGTGGCTTGTCTAACCTTGTGTGGGGGACCTTTTCCCTTAGAATTTGTTGTTTGGTAATTGAGTGCCTTGTAAGCGAGGTGACGAGTGCGTACTTGAGCCACTTGTTGAAAATCCGATTTTTACTTAAGATATTGAGACATAGTTTTCCTTCATATTTGCCTTATTTTACTTGCAATTATAACCTGTGTTAGATTAGAAAATCATATTTAGTTGATTCAATTTGCCTAATTATTTAAGTTGCCTTGATTGTACTACGTGAAGCATGCTAGGCTAGTACTACCTGTTGCTTGTCTTTTGTTCTTCATTTCTGAGTATCTTCTGGTTGTGGTTGCACATTTACATTGGGACTACAGATGTGGGATTTCGGTAGCTCCTCCCCCCCCCCCACGTTTGTTTACTTTGGAACTGCGGGTTAGATTCTCGATAGATCCCCCTGCACATTTACTTTGGTACTGCGGGTTAGATTCCCGATAGATCCCCCTTCACATTGATAGTTGGACTACGGGACGGTATCCCGGGAGATCCTTCGGATTTACACATATGATGAACTACGGGATGGTATCCCAGGAGATCCACTAAACAGTTGAGAAAAGGACTACAGAACGGTATCCTGGGAGATCCTCATTGTTATCATTGGTATTGAGTTGTACATATTCCGTGTTTATTGTGTTCTTTGTGCAGTTGGTATTCCCTTGTTTAACCTGTCTATTCTCACCGCTGTACTCATTATTACTGTCAGTTTTCATATTATGTTGCTTGACCTCAGTAGGGACCTGACCTTCCTCGTCACTACCCAACCGAAGTTAGGCTTGGCATTTACAGAGTACCGCTGTGGTGTACTCATGCCCCTTCTGCGCTTGTTTTTCATATACAGATCCAGGTACCTCCATTCAGGCGTACTATTCTCGAGGTGGAGAGTTCTAGCGGAGACTTCTAGGTATATCTGCCGCGTTCGCAGACCATGAGTCTCTATTCTGTTCCAGCTTTAGTAGTTATTCTATTCTTTTATTTCAGTTGTTTAGACATTCTGGAGTTAGAGCAGCATATTACATTTCTATTAGTCTGTGGTTCCCGTGAGTATCCGAGTTTTGGGATGAGATTGTAGACTTCCGCATTTTATTTTTGAGTTGTTTATGCCAAGTGGAACTTATATACCGTTTTCTTCTAGTTTTTCTTAATTTAATTAAAATATTAATTTCCGTATTGTTAGGCTTACCTAGTTATAGGAACTAGGTGTCATCACGATATGTTCATGGAGAGTGAACTGGGGTCTTGACAGTACCATACAAGACACCATATAACCATGATAGTAGGATGTATAAACTGTATTAAAAATAAGTAGAATTTAAGTAATTTTAGATAATTCTTAATTATACGGGCAATTAATTAATTAGCGGGTAGTGGGATATTACCTAATTAGTTAATTAATTATTGAATAAGATCTAAATCCCCACCACCCCCCTCGTGGCAGCAAGCCACTAACAAAACATATCACTCTTAAGTCACATTAGATTAGGTGGCATATGATTAGGGAGCATTTGCTTACTTTGAGAGTTTATTAAAAAACAGAAGGATAATTTAGTACAGTAATAACCAAAACTATTATGGTTGGGAACTACTTTTAGCACTTTGCTTTAATATGGAACTCTCATGAATATAGTTGTGTTGATGCGTCAAGTATATGGGTCATAGAATTCTCTCTGGTAAATGGATCCACAACCCTATGAACAACAACAACACTCCATACCCCCTAAACCCCCAGATATTGATCAAAATATAATCAAACCTAGCTTCAAGGAGATGCTTACCACTTCAAATCCTTTGCTACTCACCACATAGAAAATCATCAAGACATAAACCCCCTATTGATGGATCCGGATGATCAAGTAGTTGAACAACCATCCTTAACAACCTCAAAAAAGCATCAAATGCATAACACTCTCTGATGAGGAGTAGTTACGAATCTATGAGCCATGAAAAAATTCCATCATAGTAAAGCTAGTGGAAAAACGTATGTTGCACTACTATCTAAAGAAAAAAATTCAAGAACTATAGAAGCCAACGGAGGATTTCCAACTGATTGACCTGGGAGTAGACTGCTACATAATCAAATTCAAGAAAAATGAAAATATGAACAAGGCAATGCATCAAGGCCCTTGGTTCATCAACGGGCATTTTCTTTCCATTAATAGATGGATACCAAATTTTGTTGCCACTCAAGAAAAGGTCACAAACTCAGCAGTATGGATTAGACTTCCTCAATTACCCACAGAATTTTACGATAGGAAAATTCTAGAAATAATTGGTAATGCAATTGGCCGGCTCCTAAAAATTGATGTTTGCACATCAACAAATCTAAGAGGTCGTTATGCAAGATTATTTGTGGAATAACCGTTGGAAGTTCCAATTCAACCATTCATCTATGTTGGCCACCACAAACAAACAATTCACTACGAAGGTGAAAATTTCCTATGCGAAAAATATGGACAATTGGGGGATATAGCACAACAATGCTCCTTCATTAACCAGAGAAATAAGGACAGCAATAATGAAGATTCAAACAAGGAATTATCAACAATTACAAATGAAGGAGGAAAAGAACTATGGACAACAGTCTCCTTTTCCAAAAGAAGACATCAAGGTGCAAAAGCCCCCCTAAAACAACCTACTGCAAATCCGAATAAGCATGCTAATGGCCCAGGTATCTCTGTCAAGCTTTTCAATCTGCCACTAGTAAGTATCTAGACACTCAGCTATTACAATATAAATCAAAAGAACAAAAAAATTTTACTCCATCTTCACATACCAACAATCTCCAATCTTCTACTTCTTTGATTAGGGATCAAACCAATTTGCATACAAAAAATAATCTTTCTATCTTAGCTGAACAGCCTATGGTTTTAAACAAAACCACTAAAGATATTAATAATCAAAAACTTATTTTTAATAAAATACATACAAGTGAACAAATGTCACAAATTACTAAAACGTGTCTCCAACTACTAATCCTACAATGCAAGTGGTTAAGGTGGCCATGCAAGACAACACTTATAATAACCATATTCCCCCTATTAAAACTCAATGAACTACTAACAACACTACCCTTCCTAGTGGGCAGATTAGTAATCAATCTTCCATTAACCACAATATCAAGCAAGTTCTCTTATCAAGATATGCTTATCCTCCAAAGTCTAAGCATGTTAGCCAAATGGCAATTAACGAAGAACAATCATGCCAAATGGCTAACAATCAAATACACGCAATGGAGTTGGAAGCTCAGCCTATAAACTCCTCCATTGGGGACTCAAATGACAAGCAAAAGCCATCCCCAATCATTACCCTATCAACCAATCCTCTCCTTATACCGAATAGCTCCCCCTCCCCCTCATGCCTCGCTTAGAGGTATTTAGTAGTCTGAACACTGTTCAAAATGCCAACAATACCATCATCCCTATGGAGAAGGAAAAGACTCCTCCAAATCCTTCATCAAACCAGAATCACTATGGAAAATCTCCCACCTCTCCATCCTCAACCAGTAAATCCACAAAAATATTTGTCCAGCCACCTCAAGCATAAAACTAACAACCAGTGTCATGGATGGAGATGGGTATAATGGGCCATGCATGCTCATTCAATATCCAGATAAATGGTCAGGACTCAGTGATCATCCTCCACGATACCCAGTATCTAGCTCAGCCGGTGACAGAAGGCATGAGGTTGGCCATGAAAAATTACCTGAACCAAGCATGGCTCAACAACATTATCCAACCCTTAGCTCCATCAGTGAACCCATAGCTAGTCCATGCAATGAAGAACCAGTGGAATCTCCCTCCACATTTCAATCTAATTTATCCCCGGAATGCTCTAATGGACATGCCATTCTTCATGCCGGAAAACCTCTCTCAGTTGAACCCTATATTTCTTCCATGGGAACAACCCCAACTAGTCCAGGAGCCTCAAATACCACAACAACCTCCCTCTCCACCCCACAATCCATTAAATATATAGGAACCAGTAGAGACAGAAATGGAAGAGGAGGAGGAGCCATTAAAGCTTCTCTTAGAACGAGTCCTAGAAATCTCAAGTCTCGACGGGGTAAAAGTGTTTCTCTTTTCGGAGAAGCAAGAGAAGAGGCATGTTCTCAGTTGCCCATTAGCATTATACAAATGCTCGATGGACATATGGTCTCAACAGGATCAAACTATAGGAAATCGACCATGATCCTAGTTCTGTCACTTCGGAGGAACCCTGTGCTAAGGGAAGTGAGGGAGAATGGGAATCCAATCAACCAAAACCATAATATATCCATGAATAGACCTACTAACATTATTATTTGGAATATTAGAGGAGGAAACAACGATAACTTTAGGAGGAACTTCAGGGAAATGGTGGACGCCCATAGACCATGTCTGGAAGCTTTGCTAGAAACTAGGATGGGAAATCACTTGGAGCTATTAGATGATTATGGTTTTACAAAGTTCGTTGAGGTACCAGCGGAGGGCCACGTGGGTGGGATTATGGTTCTTTACAATCAAAAAATAGTCACAGTTCAGAACTTTGTTCGAAAGGAGCATGAGATTTATGCTACAATTGAGGTAATCCTTATTCGTCAAAATGGATTTTTAGTGTTGTTTATGCTAGTACTAACATACTTCTTCGTAATAAAATGTGGGATAGCATTGAAAGCATTAGCAATAGTTACAAGGGACCTTGGTTGTTAGGAGGGGACTTTAATGACATTTTCTGCTCAAATGAGAGGCAACAATATTCGAGATCGTAGGGCTAAATTGTCTAAGATTAATTATTGTAACTTAATCGATTTAGGTTATAAAGGGTGTAAGTACACTTGGTCTAACCTTAGACACAAAAATAGGGGGTTGATTATGGAAAGGTTGGATAAAGTATTAGGGAATGAGGATTGGATAAAGCTCTTTCCCAAAAGCTCTGTTATTCATTTACCTGGAACTCACTCGGATCATAATCCTATACTAGTAGAATTGATTCCTAAAAAAAATACTCTTTATAAACCCCCCTTTCGACTAGAAACCTACTGGTGCAAACACCCTTCTTTCAAAACTCTAGTTCAAGAAAATTGGTCTAACAATGACTATAATAGGGCTAGTCTTTTGTTTAAAGAAAAAGTTCAGCTTTGGAAACACCAAACTTTTGGTGATATTATGGGTTAAAAAAATAAAAATACTAGCCCGACTTCAAGGGATTGAAAAATCAAGTCATTACCCTTATAGTAATTTTCTCCAAAAACCTTCACTCTAACCTCAACAAGGACTACAATGATCTTTTACTAATAGAGGAAGATTACTGGAAGTTAACGTCAAGAGTATTATGGCTCAATGAGGGAGATGCTAATACCAAATTTTTTCACATCTCGGCCACTAATAGGACAAGAAGAAATAAAATAAATTTCTTCAAAGACAATGCTGGGAATTGGATCAATGATCCTAATCTAGTCACCTCCCACGTTTGTAATTACTTTAAAACTACTTTTACAACCTCCCATGACAACTCTAGTAGAGTTAGCCCTCTTCAAATATCTCCCAAAATGGCTTAACTCTAAATTGTCTTGATAACCCCTTTTTAAATATTGAGATTAAAAAGGCCATTTTCTATTTTAAACCCTTCAAGGCACCTGGACCGGATGGCTTACACCCTTTCTTTTTTCAAAAGTATTGGGATTTAATTGAACTCTCTGTCACAAAACTGTGTCATGACATCTTTGAAACCCGAAAGATCCCCCATGATCTCAACAAAACTTACTTGTGCCTTATTCCAAAAAATCCAAATGCTAATAACTTAAAAAATTTTAGACCCATTGGTCTATGAAACACTATTTATAAGGTCATCACAAAAATTCTTGCAAATAGACTTAAGCCTTTCCTTGACCAACTTAATTGCCCTTACCAAGCTAGCTTTATAAAAAATAGAGAGGTTTCGGATAACCCTATTATCATACAAGAGCTTATTTCAAAAATTATAAGTTATAGGAGAAACAAGGTCATATGATTCTCAAAATCGATCTTGAAAAATCCTTTGACCGTTTAGAATGGTCATTTGTGTATCACACCCTAACTTATTTCAATTTTCCTCCAAAATTTAAGAAAATTATCTTAAATTGCATCTCAACAAGTTCTATAGCTATCCTAGTGAATGGCTCTACTACTAACTTTTTTCAACCTAGCCAGGAATTAGGCAAGGTGACCCTATATCTCCCTATATATTCATCCTCTGCCTAGAAATGTTATCGCGTTACATAAGTCATCAGGTGGACATTAGAAATTGGGACCATATTATCCTAGTAAACAAAGGCTCCAATTTTTCTCACCTTTTATTTGCCGACGACCTAAACTTAATGGCCAGAGCCAATCATAAATCAAGCCACACTATTAGAAAAGGTTTAGACCTTTTTTGCAAACTCTCAGGTCAAAATATCAATACCACAAAGTCCAAAATTATATTCTCCACAAATTGTCCTACGACTCTTACTAATGAAATTATCAATATTCTTGATATCAAAAAGAGTGACTCCTTTGGCACCTATCTGGGCTTTCCTATCCTTAATAAACACCCTACACCAAAAGACTATCAATTTAAGAGCTAAACTAACGGCTTGGAAAATAAAGTTCCTAAATATAGCAGGTGGGACAACTCTCTCTCATTCCTGTCTAAACTCAATCTCAAACCACTATATGCAATTTACCCTCCTCCCTATGAATATTCTCAAAAACATTGATAAGGTTCAAAGGGATTTCATATGGGGTACTACTAATGAGAAACGAAAAATTCACCTTATTAATTGGTCAACCGTTTGTCAACCAAAAGATATGGGAGGTCTGGGCCTCCATAAGGCCAAAGATAAAAATGTGTGTACCCTGGCAAACCTTTCTTGGAGGACCATTACCAATCCTATCACTCCGTGGGCTAAATTCATCATTACTACCTATGATAACACTAAGAACACTAGGAAAAATTCCTTCATATGGAAAGGTATTCTAAAAGGGTGGGAAGTATGCTCCAAGGGTATCAATTGGCAGCTTCATCATCTTTCTAACATGAATATTTGGGAGACCAATTGGATCCCTAACCTAGGCAGCCTTAGAAATAAAATAGAAGACCCTTTATCAATAAATGACTATCACCTAAAAATAAGTAATATTTTTTATGGCCAGCAATGACACTTTGCTAATATATTCCTCAACCTTCCTAACGACATCAAAGATGCCATATCCAAAATAAAAATCCGTGTCAAACATCCTATTAAGGATATCCCTATTTGGTCCCTTAATATTAAAGGTAACTTCACGATCAAAACTTTTTACACTTTAATCAACACCAATGAGAACAATAATTTGGATTTTCAGTGGATTTGGAGCATACCTTGTCCCAATAAGATCAATTTTTTCTATGGCAATGCCTTCACAATAAAATCTCTTGCAGACAATACCTCGCAAAAATTGGCCTTAATATAGATCCTCATTGCCCAATATGTAGAAATTATATAGAGGAATCTATCACTCATATTTTTCTTAACTGCCATGCAAGCAATCATGTTTGGAAAACCATTGGTTGGAGAAATTTCTACAATGAGAATGGGAAACATTGGCTAATCCAATTAAAGAACTATAACAGCAACTTGTTAAGCTGGAACCTTTTCTTCCCTTTTGTAATATGGTATATTTGGATCAACAGAAATAATAATAACCATAATAATACTAATTTGCCTATAAGCTTTCACCTCATTACAAGTAGAGCTATAGAATTCCGGCTGTTAACGAAAACTAATGTGTTACATGCTCCAAAGCTTCATATTAAGGTTAGATGACAGAAACCTCCAATGGGATGGTTCAAATTAAACTTTGATGCCAGCTTCCATAAAGACATGCAAAAATGTGATTTAGGTGGAGTAATCAGAAATGCTAAAGGTGACTGGATTGTTGGTTACAATAAATGTGCTTATGCAAATGGTTATCTTCAAGCAGAAATAAAAGCTCTACTAGAAGGATTAAAAATAGCCCACGAGTGGAGTTTGTTTTCACTTTAAATTGAAACGGATTCCACTGAGGTAATTCTATCAATACAACAAGGTAATAACCTATATGCTAACATTATGTTAAAATGCAGGTTGTTAAGTCACCAACGGAAGGAGATAATCCTCAAGTACGAATTCCGGCAAGGGAATAGGATAGTTCACTAGCTAGCATGCATGGGAATTGCTAATACAAGGAAGAAGAAGAAAGTTTTTGTTGCCCCCCTGAAGATGTTAAATTCCTAGTACAACATGATGTTTTAGAACAATGTGTTTTTGAAAAACTTTTATCATATGATGCTTGGAATATGTTAGCAAGCCTAGGAAATCACAGTGTCCTACGTGACACTAACTACAAATCCCATGTAATGCATGTTCCATAACCTTTAATATATATATTTTCAGTTTGCTCAAAATATATGGGTCATATCTTAGTTCTTAGAGGTTTATCATTTACAGTTGTGTTCACTTTTTGTTACGTTACTAAGGACATGTTCTTACCATTCAACTTCTTTCTCTCGTTCTAGTGATACTGATCTACAGTTAAGCAACTTGCAATGACTGGTACTGAAGATAAATGAGGTATATCCAAGTGGTAAGGACCCTCGGGAGCAAAGTGAGAAATGCCACTGTTAGGTTCTTGAGCAAACATAAGGATTTCTAAAATCCAAGAAAGTTACATTATCTTTGAACCACTAAAACATATATATATATCATGGTAAAATCATGACCAAGGAGATAAGGTGACCCTATACTCATATTTCAACATTAAAGAATAGCAACGCAATCTGAAGCAACGTAGTAAGGTGCAGATATTCAATAATTCAAATCGAGATTTCATAACATCTTAAACAACGTGAGACTTTGCAGTTTTAAGGAAATACGGTGAAATCCTTCTCAAAAGTATCATACGGATTTTTCCCTACATCAGGTATGTTAAGGTTATCCCTTCTTTCTTTTTGGCATGATCTATACGACACGAACGAAACGAGCAAGTGCACAACTTTTATAAATGACTCTCTTCATATAAATACTAGAAATGATTATGTTCTTGATTTCACATGTGTCATATTATTCTATCATCTGTTCTTGGTTCTCAAAAATACGTAAGTTAGTAAAGTTTACTTCATGGTATTAATTAGAGGCATAATGGTCTTACGACGTATTGAGAGATTTTATTAACGCATTTCAAATGCATTTCATGCATTTATACATGCACATTTACTCATGACTTGATGGTGTTATATAAGCATATATATATGTGTGTGTATATATATATATATATATATATGTATGTATATGAGATATGGGAAAGTTTATGGAGTTATATACTTACCACCACCTGATCTGGTATACGTTGATGATTTTACTCACAGTGGTCGAGATGATATGATTGGATGCCCTCAAAGGCTCACATGTACCTATGCACGACATGACATTCATACGCATATGTATGCCACTATAATTATTTCATGAATTACAGAGTTATTCAGACATACAGGTTGAGTCATTTACTCTATAATTCTTTCATGTCTGTTATGTACTTATTTATATGCCTTATATACTCGGTGCATTATTCGTAATAATGTCTCTTTTGCCTGGGGATGCTGCGTTTCATGCCTGCAGATCCCGATAGACAGGTCGAGAGCCCTCCAAGTAGGCTATCAGTTCAACAGAAGATATTTGTGCGCTACATTTGCTTCGGAATTGCTTGTTTGGTTTGTATGACTTAGACGTGTATTTTTGGTATGGCGGGACTCTATCATGACCCTTATGAAAATTATGTATTCTTAGAGGCTTGTAGAAAGATTTCATGTACGTAAAAGATTGTATGACCTTGTCGGCCTATGTTTAGTGTATGAGTGGTTATTTTAGTCTTACATGCTGTTATGTCTTATGTCTAAGGTTGTATCACATGTTGTATTCTACTTATCTAACGGCAGCCTTCCGACTCAGTTATCTATGATAGTGGACATGAAAAGATATGTTATATTGGTACTCAGTTGAGTAAGATACCGTGTGCCCGTCGCAGTCCATCGGTTTGAGTCCTGACATAATCATTGACTCTCATTAATCCTCCTAGGATTAATATAAATAAAAATTGTTTTTAACCTTAATGATGATCAATTGTTATAGTTTTATCTAGTCGAACCTCATGTTACCTTTACTGTACTTCCAATCACACTCGTGACATCGCCAATATCTTTCTCTATATCATTGTACGCATATTTGAATTTGGGTCTACTGAGTTCTTTAAGACCAAGGCCTATGTTCCAGCCTAGAGTCCACATTGTTGAAATTTGTAGTTTCTACGTTTCGAAGTCTGTTGGGCCCGCACTCCCTTAGGCCAATTTGGAGTCCAGTTCCTTTCCTCTCTCGCCCTTAGTATAAAATTGAACTCGTTATTTGATCTTTGTATATGTTATGATACTAACACTAATTTTGGATGCTTCATTTATGCTTTAATCATTTTTAAGAATCTAACCAAACCAAGCTCATAGGTAAATAGAAAGAGAATCTAAATTTACTCACTATATTATTTAGAGTATTTCAATCATTCATTGATAATAAATAATAAGTCTCATTTATTATTTATCACTAACTCTTTCACAAAGTTTTTTGCTGATGAGCAGATTTTTAAAGGAAATAGCTCCTCTTTGAAAACGGAACTGAACAAAATATTTCAAAACGGATCTTTTAACAAATCAGACAAAACGTGACTGATAACTTGCGATTAACGAATGTTAAAAGGACAACATCATTTTTAAATCAACCTTAAAGTATTATCATGATATGTTTATTTTACTAACTCACACGAATAGTCATTTTGTTCTCAAAGTACATATATTTAAAAACATAACCACTTTTACAAATATTTTGTGGATGTGAACACTTCCAAAGACCCCGTATTAAAATCCTATGAAACATGCACTCTCCTTTTCAAAGTACATATACAACCTCTTATTCAAAACAAGTAGAATTTGTAAACAAGATTTAAAATAGACCACAAACCTTAAGCGCTAAACTAAGCAAACTAGACATCCACTTCCCTAAATATATTCTAAGTCCTATGGAGCTACCTCAGGTAAATTCCAGGTGGTGCCTAATGATCGAAGCTAACCCTGCACAACTATAAAGTGGCAAGAGCGATTGATGTAGCTTTTACCCTAAAAGGTGGGGATCGAATCCACAGGGAGCTAAGATAAGTTTGGAATTGGGTTCCTATCTAACGTGGTAATGTGTGATGTTATTGTTACACTTCCAAACATTCTTTGATTGTTTTATTCTAATTTAATACCAATGATGCCGGAAATTAAACTAAGTATGATATATTTGTAGGGTTTTCTTAATTGATCGAAAGGCACTAGGGAAGTGACTTTCTCCTAGGTGAGTATCCAGCGGGATCTAAAACCTAGGGCAAAATTGTTATAGTTGGGATCATGATATAGACAATGCACAAAACTACTCACTCCGTACCTCTCGGTAGTTTGAGTGACTTTGCCCTAATCTGCTTTCCCAAGCCTAATTTGGGGTTCAATTTGTGCAAGCAAAGTTGGCTCAAGTCAGGTATTACTTTATCTAGGTTTAACCCTTTAATTGGGGCTATCAATCTCTTGAATGTG
Organism: Nicotiana glauca; assembly: GCA_026770625.1. Classification (NCBI taxonomy): domain Eukaryota; kingdom Viridiplantae; phylum Streptophyta; class Magnoliopsida; order Solanales; family Solanaceae; genus Nicotiana; species Nicotiana glauca. Next base: position 29,694 of record MU776816.1, read on the forward strand.
CCACAATTCCTTGTTGGCCTGAATTTCCTAGACTTAAGCTCTCTTTTTCAAGAAGAGCCTAAGTCAAAAAGGCACAAATTAGTGTTTGCAACCACCAATGCAACATAAAAAGCACAATTCAGGCCCAATATCAATCACCCATAAACAACTAAGCCCTAAAATGGGAGACCCATTAAATACCTACACTAAGGTTAAGCCACAACCCTAGCTAATGGGTCTAGGTATTCATAATAACTAAATCAAAGATTTAGATGAAGAATAACCCATAAAAAGTAATTACAAGACAAAGATCCAAGATTAATTGCTAAACTAGCTATAAAATTATTCAAAAAAGCAAAAGTAGGCAGTTTACGTGCTCAGCTAAACAACAGATGCCCTAAAAATCTAAAAAAGAAGTATTTATAAATAGCTAAATTTTTCGGAAAAAATTGCCCCTACGGAGGTACCACTGATAGCGGAAAATGAATCATTGTAGGGCTGAGAATATGCGGCTGCACAAAATCAAGCGCGAACCGCGGTCTTCAACTTTTAGCTCCATATTTGGTTCTCTGAATCTAGCTTCCGCTGAGGGCAGTAAATGCACCGCAGCCGTGCTAAAGCCATCGTTGCCGCACAATTTCACTGCGGACCGCGGTGACTTTTTAAGCCCAAAATTATAGCTCTCAAAATCTTGCCACTGCGGACCGCGATAAATGGACCGCTACCGCGGTAGAGATGCTGCTGCCGTAAAAAACCACCGCGGGCAGTGGTAACTTGCAAGCCCCAAAACCCATCCTTTGAACTTTCCACCGCTGAGCGCCGTGGAAACAAGACCGACTCAACCGTGGATCCTCCACGACCGCATCCGTTTTTTCGTTGTAGCGCTCCTTTGACTCAGCTTTGTACTTGTGCAGGTTTCACTCCTTTTTGAGCTGGTTTTGACTTTCTTGTCTCTTTTTGACCAAACACTACAAATAAGCACAAGATGTTAGCTTTTGGGATTACTTGTATATACTTTTAATCCAAAACTTAAGCAAAAAGGAGCATAAAATAGACTAGAATCCCTAGTTATCAACTCCCCCAAGCTTAAGCTTTTGCTTGTCCTAAAGCAAACAAAGCAATCCCCATCTCCTCAAGATAAAAGAAAAGAAAATTCAGCTGTCTTAAAGCGACCTCATCTAGCGTCAATTGGGACTAACAATTTCCCTTAACTCAAATGCATCATTAACAACACTCAACATTTTTAAGCACCATGGTTTTAGTGACACAAAAGCATAAAGAGTTGACTCAACTCATCAAGGAAACTCTTTCTACTACTTTGCTCATTGTGGAGCCCAAATTCATACTCGTTAACTCTCCATAAGAAAACCTCACTTTTAGATTGTAGCACTTAGAACAAGGATTTTGGAAAAACACACTCACCTCTCTCAAAGGAAGGTCACAAGTCCGGCTCTAAGTACCATAAGCTTTCCCCTTAAGTGAATCACCACTAATGTAAGCTCACACAACTCAAGATCATATAGGGCTTTGTGGGGATGTAATGAAGGCTTTTCGTTCAGGGTAGAATATATTGGTCTGAGGAGGTTTCATCTTCCCTTAAGCACTTCATTTGCTTCATTTTGGCACACATTTTCTTGACTCTTTGAGTCATTTACTACTTCCTTAGGGGCTAGAGAGACACATTGTCACTCTTTCTTGTTCATTTCAATCCTTTTTCTCCTTTCTAATATTTCCATGCCTTTCATCTTTTGCTTTTATTGAGTCCCTTCATTTCCTCTACATTGTTCACTTTCTTTTTGACTTTTTGGCTTTTCTTTCTTTTTCTTTTTGCCTTTCACTTTCTTCATTTTGTACCTTTTATCATATTCGCATTCCTTGTCTCTCCCCTTAAACTTATGCTTTTTCCTTGTGTTAATGAAAGATAGGGTGCCAAGAGAGGATCATTTTAGAACGGATAAAGTCTTGTATCATGGTTTTTGAAAAAGAATAAGGGCTATGGCTCAATAGGGTTGACTAGGGATATCATCATTGGTGGACTATAGGTGTTTTCAAGTCACAATTAGGATCAAGGAGAGCCTATAATCACTTCTCAAGTCGAGCTACACTTAGGATTTCACCTAGACAAACATTCAGGGCAAGTTCTAGACTCATTAGCACGGGACTTGGACTTGCAAATCAAAATCTCACCACACAAGCTATAGGATTTATAAAGAGACAGAATCGGGGCCTACAAGCCAAGTGTATATGGTGAAAATTAGAGGGCTCGATTTTATGATCGTTAGGGCGCCTCGTAGAAACCACCCCCGAAAGGCTTAAAGTTTAGCTCGGATTTCGCCCCTAAGGGATCATAATGATTGACCTCGGGGCAATGTAAAGCAATGGTTATGATGCACTCGTGGGAAGTTCCCAAGGCACATGATTAAAGTTGACCTAGGCTACTAGGCTAGTTCAAGCCTGTACAGTGGCATTGAATGGTTGTGCCAACCCCGTGTCTTTTTAATAAATGCATTTTGTACTATATTATGATTCCCCTCATCTATAAAGGGGACCCTTGTCATTTTGTAAATAGACCATATCCAACATACTACATTAAATACAAGAACATTCTTTGCTCTTTAACTTCAACATATTCTCCTGGTCTAATTATTTACATTTATTGCTTATATTTATTGTTTTCTATTAATTGTTCATCATTTATTGCTCATCATTGATCATAAAGAAATGCCATCGAAGCTCTCATAACTGTTAATCCTTCATCGACCGCCTTAGCTAGGCGTCCGACTCGACCTCGAGGCCCCGTATCGCCAGCTCGAGGCCCAGATTTCCAGCCATCCGGTTTGATTACTACTTTATCTACAAGCTATCGTCTTAATTTCTAATCCTTCACTTAGCATCTATTGCCTAACAACCCTCATAAAAATAGATCACATATTTTTAGAACCACAAAATCAAATCTAATTGTTATTATCATTTTCAAGGTAAACAGTTTGGCGCCCAGCTTGGGGCTAAAAATAATAGTGATTGCTTTCTTGATGGCTTACTACATAACGCAAGTTATCTTTCACTCTTTTCTTGTCCAAGATCTTTGATTTCATGTCAAAATGTCCAACTCAGTAAACGCACATGAAAACAACAATCTTGAGGACTATGGAGAAAATGGTGTAGTTGTTCCAAGTGTTGGTGTACAACCACGAAACCCTGAGGATGCGCCAGAACCAATTCCTGTGGATGCGGTCTCGCGAGACACTCAACACGTCGAAATAAACTCCCACACAAAAAAGAGCATACACAAGGAGATCAACAAGAAGCTCAAAAAACCCCGGCTAAGAAAGAAAAAGGGCTTAGCCTTCACGTCATCTTCGAGATGTTACAAGAACAACAACTGGCGATTGCTCAGCTGCAAAGCCACCGGAAAACTCTTAGCATGGTAGCACCGGAAATGGCTCCCCGAGCCGAGTAGGTACCAGAAAGATCAAGCAATAACGGGCCGAAACCTAACCCCGCCATCATAAAGATTCTCGAGAAGCTCACAAAGAGGATCGAGTCTGGCAAAAAGAAGATAGAAGCCAATGATAAGAAGGTGGAGACCTACAATTCTAGGGTCGATCAAATTCCGGGTGCACCTCTGATCTTGAAGGGTGTAGATTCGAAATAGTTCGTTCAAAAGCCATTCCCATAGGAAGCGGCCCCAAAACCCATTCCAAATAAGTTCAAAATGCCCGACCTTCCGAAGTACAATGGAACCTCGGACCCTAACGAGCATGTCACTGCTTACACTTGTGCAGTGAAAGGCAATGACCTGAAGGACGACGAGATTGAGTTCATACTGCTCAAAAAATTTGGAGAAACACTTTCGAAAGGGGCCATGATGTGGTATTACAATCTTTCTCCGAACTCAATAGATACATTGGAAGATTCTTTTATGTAAGCACATGCCGGCGCAATCAAGGTAGATACAAGGAAATCATACATCTTCAAAATCAAGCAAAGAGAGAACGAGATGCTATGAGAGTTCGAATCTCTCTTTCAAATGGATTGGATGGAACTACCACTAGTCTCTGATGACTGGGAAGTGCAGGATTTCACTAATGGTTTGAACGAGCAAAGCTCGGTTGCTTCGAAACAGCTGAAGCAGAACTTAGTTGAATATCCCATCGTGACCTGGTCGGACGTCCACAACTGATACCAATCAAAGATCAGGGTCGAAGACGACCATCTAGGAGCCTCAACAGGCTCGGTATATCCCAGAAGGCTTCCGATAAAGGAGAAAAAGCCAAACAAAGAAAGATACCAACCATACACTGAAGATAGAAGAAACACCTCGAGGTGCAACATACCCCACAACGATCGAAGGCTGGATCAAAGTCAGAATCCTCTGGGACTTGTTAGCAGAGCTAGATTTGATAGGCACACAGGGCCAACAGAGGCACCCCACTTGTCGGAATACAGCTTCAACGTCGACATTTCAGACATCATATTCGCCATCGGTAAAATTAGAGACACTAGGTGGCCAAGGATTGTACAACTATAACTTAGAGTGTGAATTTCATAACACACATGGTCACAGGATCGAGGATTACCGACAACTCCGAGAAAAAGTAGCCAGAATACTCAGCAAAGGTCACCTCCGAGAATTCCTCAGCGATCGAGCCGAAAATCAGTTTCGGGAAAGAGAGGCAACCAAAAATAATGGAACAGAAGAGCCACAACATGTCATCCACATGATTGTCGAGGTAGTCGACATCCCGCAGGAACCCGTTGTCAAAAGAAAAAAAATATCCATCACCAAGGAAAAATGAACTCGAGGTTACGTACCCGAGGATGCCCTTACATTCAGTGATGAAAACATTGAGGCTCTATCTCATCCCCATAAAGACGCATTGGTAATTTCTTTTCTTGTAAATACATTTCAAATTAAACGTTTGCTTGTGGATCTAGGTAGCTTGGCAAACATCATCAGGTCAAGGGTGGTGGAGCAGCTCGGACTGCTCGACCAGGTCGTGCCCACCTCTCAAGTCCTCAACGTATTCAACATGGTGATCGAAATAATGAAAGGATAAATCACCCTCTCAGTTAACATGGTCGGCATAACCCAAAATGCCAAGTTTCATGTCATTGAAGGGGACATGAGACACAACGCCTTGCTAGGAAGTTCATGGATACACTGCATGAGAGTAGTACCATCAACCCTCCATCAAATGATGAAATTTCCAACAAAGGATGGGATGAAAACCATTTACGGGGAACATCATGCAGCAAAAGAGATGTTTGCAGTACACGAAGTGGCACCGGAGGCAATACCTCCACCATCGAAGGAGCCAAAGGATAAACAAACAGTAAAATAGTAATAACAAGCTATATTCTCGGCTACACCTGACTAAACAAGCAAAGGACTGTGTCATGTCCTAAAAGCAAACATTCGAAGCACATCGAGGCTCAAGGCGCCATCGGCACTAAGGTATAATCATCTCCCTTTTCAAATCACATTTCACACTAACGTGTGTGCAGGTATCCGATCGAAATAGCTGAAGCGCTTTCCAACTTGAAGGCCTTAGGTTCCAAAAGCATACGCTGCACTCTTTTCCTTCGACCGGGTTTTTATCCCAAGTAGGGTTTTACCGGCAAGGTTTTTAATGAGGCACCATCTATATGCTACCTAAGGAAGACACAACAAGTATTCAAGTCTTCTCTTCAATCAACCTCGAATACTGGGGGCATCACCCCGGAAGGTCAACTCTTCAGAGAAGCCAAGATATGCTAAATAGGGTCTCGACAGGAAAATGATGTACTAGGTGAAACAGTTGAGCGAACCGTATCTGTATAGAATAACCGAGCTTTTGACAGCTAAAACATGTATACTTGTACCAAGTAATCAAAGAATAGTTTCCCCTCCATCTAAGCATTTTGCATTTCAAAGAAGTTTGCTATTTTTTACAAAAATGGCTCCAGAGCCAAAAACGTACCAAACACTCGGGGACTAGCGTCAAAAACTCAAAGCCGTATGACCTCCGGGTCGAAAGCTTAGAACTTGTAAGCCCTCAACGAAGCAACATCAAGTTCACAAAAACGTCCCCAGGGCCCAAAATGTCCTGAACACTCGGGGACTAACATTCCGAACACTCTAGGACTATCACCAATCGCCGCCTCATCAACTTATCAAAAACCCGAGGCCATAATACACCAGCAACCTCGGTCTCTAAGACCTATATAGGGCAACAACAAAAACTGTAAGACCTCAAGCAAGGCATGAACCATACTTGTACTAAGTAACTAAAACTTTAAGACCTCAAGCAAGACATTAACCATACTTGTGCCAAGTAACCAAAACTATAAGACCTCCAGCAAGGCATGAACCATACTTGTACCAAGTAACCAAAACTATAAGATCTCAAGTAAGGGATGCAAAATTTATAAGACCTTACAAAAGGCATAATCCTGATCTTAAAGTTAAGGCTATATATTGAACTTATAAGACCCCTAAAAAAGCATATCCCTAATATAGACGCCAAAACTACTTCATTCGGGAACTAAAAGGATATGGACAAACATAAATGACTATGGTCATGAGTCTCCGGCCAAACTATCGCGACTCGGGGATGCCCAAAAAGAACCGGTTAAACAAGACTACCCTTGACATAGACAAAAGAGCTTCGACCATATCATCGAAACACTCGACCACCGAACAAAATCTTCTGAGGTGCCCATTCGTCGCCACACAACAACTCACAATCGAGGTTTTTATCGATCTATCGAAGAGTCAGGAAAACACAATTTCAAAAGTCCTTAACGAGGGAAAAATAAAGCATCTATTAGAGGTCCTACCAACCTAATGCGTAAGAGACATTGCCGCCAGCCCATATAAAAGGTTGTACCAACCTAACGCGTAAGAGTCATTACCGCCAGCCCATATAAAAGCTCGTACCGACCTAACGCGTAAGAGCCTAAGGGCCAGATGTAAATTCAAAAACTTAAGGGTCAATAAGCTCGAGTTGAAGCCCGACTTGGAGACTGAGCCCGAAAAAGTTAACTGAATATGCCTAAGAGCAAAAGCATAAGAGCTTAAACGTTGGCTTATACTAAAAGGCCGTACAGACCCAGTGCGTAAGAGCCACTGTCGCTAGCCCATATAAAGTGTCGTACCCACCCAATGCATAATAGCCTAAGGGAAACCTTAAAATTCGAAAACTTTAAGATCAGTAAACTAAAGTCGAAACCCAACTCAAAGATCGAACCCAAATACAGTCGCGAATGCCTAAAGGAAAACACATAAGAGCCTATGGGCTGGCCTGACGAGTCTCACGGCCATATTGAAAGCCTAAGGGTTCTTTACCCCAAGACCCAATTTATCCGGCCAATCATTGATAAAGTGTCAAAATTCAAAGAAAATAAAGATGTGTACATGCAAAGAAGATTGGAACCAAAAAAGTTTTCCTTCTATAATTACATAAGGCTTCACTTACAAAATCTTCCAGGAACACCATACACAAGATTAAAAAGAGAAAAGCCTAAGCCTACGTTCCTTCGGGGACTATGGCCTATCGGCCTCTTTCTCTCTATCTTCAGCATCGGACATAAGCAAATTAGCGCCATATTCATCTGCCTTTGCCTGCTTTATCTCTTCCGAGGGGTCCAAGCCCCTAGAGTAGATCTCTTTAGGGTTTCCCTTCGAGATTTGCACCGAGCATACTCCTTGCTTGTGCTCTCACAGTCAAGAGCCCCTCTCAGCTTGGCTCAGCTCGAGCGTCAGTAGCGTCCTTCAAATAGCCAGCCACTTTATTATCAGCCTTAGTTCGGATCGCTCTGGCTTTAGCCCGAGCATCAATAACTTCGTCCTTCATCTTTAGAAGCTCAGACTTGTGCTTTGTAATCATGTACGTTCGCACCGAGTTGTTCTCAAGAGCATTGCGGAGTTACACTTCGAGGGCAGAAGCCTTGGCCAAAGCATCCTCCTTAGACGCAACCTAGGCGTTCACCCGAGCCTTTAGCTCATCGCACTCACACCTGGCTTGACCAACTTCGCTCCAAAGGCATTCCAGGTCCTCCGTCTTTTTCTACAACTGAAGAAAACGAAACATTATCCTCAGAAGATAGAGGAAGAAACATGCACTCCCTTGAAACAAAAATTACCTGCTCTTCGAGATAGCTTTGGTAGTCCAGACTTCGACTCGCCTCATACCGCAAGCCTACCAACTCGTCTTGTCTCTCATCACAAAGAAGCCTAAAGGATTTCTCCCCATCCATGGCTTTTCATGGCCTGACCTCACGACGAAGCGGCTCAGCCTTGAGCTTGTTAAAAGCCTATGGAGGAGAAACTCGATAAGAGAGAGAAAATTGCAAAAGCTAAATAACCGATGCGATCGGCCAAAACTAACCACAGAGTAGAGCCACTGAACTTTCTCCAAAGTCGAGCACATGTCTACTAGTCCTTCTCCATCAACCCCAGTAAAATTGCACCCCGGTTGGGAGATGGTCGCTCGATATATGTGTCCCCTAGCCTCGAGCATCCCTCGAAATAACTTCGATGGAATAAGAAGTCGGCGGTAGAGAACCTTCGTTCCTCAAGGTACGTTCAACAGGAAAAGAAGATGGCAACGGAGGAGGGACCATTTTTCCAAAGCCAAAGATCTCGGGCACTGCAACCTCGGGTGACGCACCCTCTCTAAGACTTCGGGCGGGACTCATCCTACTATAACCAATGTCGCCCTGCGAAGCCTCTTTTTGCTTATTATTACTATTCCTCAGCCTACAAGCTGACGATTCTTCTCCCTCTACGAAAGGGCATGACCCCACCTCAAAAAACTCCCCAATGCCTACGATGACGGAGTTAGTACGCATAAAAAGGAAGTGAATTTCAAAAAAGGAGCAAAACACATTAGACGTACCGTGGTGTTTTGCCTCCCATCTACCCTTAGACAAGTCTCGCCACTTACGATCATCATAAGTCGAGTGGATCGCCAACTTCCTAGTCTAATCTATCAGGTTAGGGACCTCGTATGGAATCCATGGGATTGTTGTAGTAAAGGAAAGAAAGGCGCATTTATGGATCCTGCCTCCACCATAAGCAAAACAACGAAGGCACAAGTGTACTACTTAAGTGTAAAATATCATTCCTCGGTAAATGGCAGAAACTCCACAAAGACAATGTCGAAAGTCCGTACTCGGACGAATCGACTCATCCATCCCCGATCCCTATCTTCTTCATCATCGACAACAAAGGGTGTAGTGGATCGGCACTATAGGGTTAACAGGACTCAATGGTGAAAAGACCAGTACAGCCTTATGAGAAGACTAAGGGTGAACTCAAGCTTTGTTTCCTCCACGAAGAATCTCATCATCAGTAGTATCCTCCATAACAACGGATGAACCTGTGCCAAAGTAGCCTGATACTTTCGACAAAAGTTGAGCACAACTCTATTAGGTGACCCCAGCATAAAGGGGTACGTGTATATGCTCAAAAACCCCTTGACGTGATCCATGATGCTCTCTTTGGAGGAAGGTACCTACAGTACCACCTTTCCCCCCATCCACAATCTCTCCTCACTGACTTAAGTTGCTCCAATCCTATTAAATAAATAAACTTTGAGGCATACTCCAATGGTCCTAAACATTGGGAGGTTTTTTCGACAAAAAGTCCCTCCTCAAAATAAAATGTCCTAAGGTTGGCTCGCCTGACACCGGCGGCGCACCATCAACCAGGCGGGAGCCATAGGCAAAACTTCCTTCTCTTTGCCAAACGGATCCTGGCGTAGCAGCCATAACCTATGGTAAAATCAGATAATTGGATCGGGAATTTGAGTGATGGATTCAAAGCTAAAATGGTGGAAGACCTAACACAGGGAAGAAGAACTCTATGAAGGAGGATAGCCACTCAGAATAGCAGAATCTTGAAAAGAGAGAAGACAAACCTATATATATAAAAAGTGGCGGTTGTTCGCCTGGCTCAAAGGCCAAATTAAAAATACTGACTAAGCCATTATTACTTTGGGAAGATATACCGGCATGATTGCCTTGGTATTTTCATAACCATATCATTCGATTAACGCTGTCGTACGATGTTTTGGGGATCAAATAACCCTCATCAACCTAACATTGAGATGGTACCCGATCTCGAGGATTTTTGCTTCCGTGACTGAAGGCTCTAAGAGCCATTAATATCACTATGAACCTCAAGATGGTGCCCGATCTTGAGGATCTCTATCAGAAAGAAGATAGGCTCAAAGGATCTATTAACATCATTACAAGCCTCGAGATGGTACCCTATCGCGAGGATCTCTATCTAAACGAAAGATAAGCTCTAAGGAGCTACTCATATAAGCCTGACCTCAAGGTGGTACCCTACGTCGAGGATGTCTGCTATTGCAAATGCGGGTCATAGATCTGATTCTCTGGTCCTCGAGCTACCTGAGCCCGAGCCAATATTCACTCAAGACCTACTAATAAAGCCTTAGGGCTATTTTTTGCTTTCGGATCAAGTTAAAGGTCCTCTCGGTTACATTAATCCATGGGCTATCCATGTCCAGGCGTACCATCATGCGGGATCTCTCTATAACGCCTTAAGGCTATCTTCACTCTATGTCCAAAACAAGTTTTCAGGTCACCTGAGCCTGAACGAACTATCACTCATGGATGGTCTACGAAAGCCTAAGGAAAATTTTTATTCTTAAAGGCTCAAGCAAACTATCCCTCGTGGATTCTCGATGGGGTCTAAAAAGCCTAAGTTTTGTTCTAAAAATCAAGGCCTCACTCTCACTCAATCCGAAGTCGCCGGCCCCAACGACCTAAGTTTGTATCAACTCAATCCGGACTTTGTCTGAAGAGTGACAAAAGATCCCAGGGAAAATCATATTTACCAATCAAAAACCAAGGAAATTCCAACGCCCAGGTCCGGTATTTGGTCCGATCGGCGAAATCACATGCTCCAATTCTTCGCAAACATAAATAAAAAGGAATCCAGCATAAATCAAGGATAAATTGAAGAAACACTTTTCATTAGTAAACAATGATTATAAAAGCCCATGAAGGGTCCTTACACATAGTTACAAAAGCCCACAAAGGGTCCTTACAAAGAAACAAAAAGTAACGTCAAAAAGTCTAATCTACTCTCGAGAATGCATCTTCGGGAACCGTTTCTGTGAGAACCATTCCCTCGGGGACCCATCTCGACCTTCCAAACGATGTCTTCAAGGACCTCTTTGAAGGTGAAAAAGGACGAAGAAGCAGAAAATGATGAAGAAGCAAAAAAAAAAGATAAAGAAGTGGCTGGGTGAAAAATTTGGCAAGTATGGGTCTCGTCAGCACTACTATTGTGAAGCCACTTCTTGATATTTTGCACCGGTATGGGATGAAATAGTTAGTAGATGGCACCACCTCACTCCTCGGAAAGCAAAAAGAGCGAAGCGCCATACCAGGTAGTTAAGAGAGATGAGTAGAACTTCATAGTCCGCGTGTCCTTTAATACCAAGATAATTTGAGATTTCTCTCTCATTATTTCGGGCCAATAACAACAACAAAAAACCAGTGCAATCCCTCTTAGCAGGGGAAAGCTCTGGGAACGGGCCATGGCATAAATGATTAGAAAATTGCCGTGTGATCTTATGGCGACGGGCTTCAAACATGGGAAATGGCGTTGGATGAGGACAAAGAGAAGAAAGGAGTAAAGGGCTATTGAAGAACAATTGAATGAAGTTCTGGTTCAAGAAAGCTTCCATTTATAGAAAAGGTGGCAGCATCACCAACAGCGCAATCAATGTCTTTGGAAAGTGTATCGACAGAGGCAATCAATGCATGTTGGGGGATGGATCAGCGATGATATTATCGCCTTACGAAAGTAAATCGGCGCTACATTAAATGTTCCTAGGAATGACATATCAATGGGATGTCTCAGTTATCGTAAAATCTGATGTCATGAGCATGGCATCATCATAAGAGGCTCAAGGAGATCGGTGTCAAAATCATTTCTCATCATTTTAATCTAAGAAACGTGGGGACTATCTGTATATTGTAAAAATCAGAGGGCTTAACTTTATAATCATTAGGGACCCTTGTAGAGACCACCCCTGGAAAGCTCAAAGTTTAGCTCGGAGATCGCCCCTAAGGGTTCATAATGATTGACCTCGGGTCAATGTAAAGCAAAGATTATGATGCACTCGTGGAAAGTTCACAAGGCATATGATTAAAGCTGGCCTAGGCTACTAGGCTAGTTCAAGCCCGTACAATGGCATTGAATAGCTGTGCCAACCCCATGTCTTTTCATAAATGCATTTTGTACTATGTTATGATTCCGCTCATCTATAAAGGGGACCCTTATCATTTTGTAAAAAGACCATATCCAACATAATGCATTCAATACAAGAACATTCTTTGCTCTCTAACTTAAACATATTCTCCTGGTCTCCTTATTTACATTTATTGCTTATATTCATTGTGTTATATTAATTTTTCATCATTTATTGCTCATCATTGATCATAAAGAATCGCCATCGAAGCTCTCATAACTGTTAATCCTTCATCGACCGCCCTTAGCCGGGCGTCCGACTCGACCTCGAGGCCCAGTATCGCCAGCTCGAGGCCCCGATTTCCATCCATCCGGTTTAATTACTACAATATCTGTCACGCCCCAAATCGAGGGACATGACCGGTGCCCGATCGGGTAGCCCCAGCCAAGCGGACCTGGGTGCCTTTCCTAACCCATGTGTTACCCCTGTATTTTTCATCACTTATTAACCAAAGGATTAAGCAGTTTATAATTGAAATCACACTTTCTCAAACATTCCCAACATGCTTAATTACTTA